>VDFB02278264.1:230618-294626 GCA_007258455.2 Sequoia sempervirens | reverse complement strand
GACTTGATGTTTGGAAACAAAAAATTCTGCAAATGAATGGAAGAAAAAGTGACTATTGAAAATAAATTGGATGCAAAATTTTCAATTTTGAATGCAATGACAATGTGTCTAAATGAAATTAGGATGATGAACAATGCACTTTTCAGTTTTTCAACGAGATAGAATGATGCAAGAAAGCAAAAATGCAACCTATATGCACTTTCACTAATGCAAATGCAAGAAACCCTAGATGCAATTTCACTAATGCAATATTCAATGCAAGAATGAATGCAACCTAGATCTAGGGTCTTAATGAACTCCAAATTAGAAAAGGAATTCTCAAGAAGTCGGGTTCACAAAAATAATGAATAGAAAAATGGACACCTTAGAGATATCACACTTTTTCCACCAATCATTCACTAATGTCCTAGGGGTCCTAATTGGATTGACTATCAACCTCACAAGGTGAGTCAATTCACAACAAGGAAGACCTAGGAGGGGGTTCTTTTAGTTTTAGGGATTCACCACCAAGCAAATGCTTGGAAAAGACAAATGTTGGAAAACACAGTGTGATATGAAAAATGACCTAGAATTAGAAATGCAAGCTAAATGATAGATACAAATGATGAAATTAAGCTACACAAAGTTACGGTATGTGTACCTAGGAAATTTGGTGATGTTATGAGGATTCTGTAAATGTAAAGTTGTTTAGAAATGCCAAGGACTAAGACACCTAGAATAGCATATTAGTCTCGTTGTTGTTTTTCGAGGCCAATATGAAGTCTTTGGATCTCAAAATCGGATCTTGGAAAATCTCTAAAAATTAATCTTGGGAGGACTAAGACACCAAAGATGGTGTATTAGTCCCGTTCTGAATTTCTACAAACTCTGAACAAGATCCTGAGCTCCAAGGTCTGCACTTGCTTTTCCTCAGATCTCAGGCTTTGAATTTTTTGAATGTGGTATGTAGGTGAGTTTCTGTGAAGATGACAAACTTTCAATGCAATTTTTCAACTTTTCACTTTAAAGGATCTTCAAGTCTTCAACCTAGATCTGCAAATTTAAACACACAAGAGAGGAAAAACTTGTTGATTGTTAGTGAATGGGGGTTTGCCTTGGTCAAACCCCTTGTAGGTAATTAAACCTTGAAATGAAATAACAATATGAAGGAAATGGTGAATGAACAACATGCAATGCTACAACTCACTAAACCCTTATAAAATCTACAAACTTGTGTGCAATGGCTGCAATGGATATGGATCTTGAATGCTTGAAAGATAGGATTTGAATTGCTTTGCTTGAATCAAAAACCTACATCACAAATGTTAGCACAACACAAATGATGCAAGAATATCTTTTAAATGATGCTTGAATCTTGATGATGGCTCCAAATGCTTGATAGAATAGCTCTTGAATGCCCTTGTGAGCTTAATTTGATATTTGGAATGCTCTCACAAAAGAATTGATTTGAAATGAGTGAAGGAACCTTGTATTTATACTTATTCATGCTTAATATCCAAAAATTACACCATGCCAAGCTGACATATGAACTCATTAAATAAAGGAGGCTAAATCTTGCCATAATTTGAAATTGGGTCTAAAAAATAAGCCAAGGAGGAAAAAAATGCCCTAAGTGGTGTCTGTAAGAAACCTGCCTGTCTCTACTTCTGTTTTTATGCTAAATGATAAGGATTTGTAATTTTTTCGTATTTTCTCATAGATTGCTAGTCAAGAAATAAAATATAAGAAATGCAAACATAAACCCTACTGCAGCAATGCAATTAATTTATTGATTTCCTTTTCAAAACTTTTACAAATATGTGCATACCCAAAAATACAATCTCTTGTAGATCTAAAGCAATAAATCTGATGAAGCATAGAACTTGACTTCTAGATGAAGCCAACAGTGAGCACCTTCAGCTGATATTCCACAACCTCATAATGTTGATACAATGGAGAGTTTTCGTTCTCCAAAGCTGATACGCTGGCAGAACCCCTAGGGCTCCCTTCTCCAAACGCCAAAGAGAAATCATAAACCAAATATCAAATCCTGGATGATCCAAATGAGCCCATTAAGATTCTTTTTATACTTTTCCTGGAGGAGCTCACACACTTTTCTCACCAATGTGGGATAAAAGATAATAGGTTGATTCCCTCCATTTTTCCTTTTGAAACATTTTAAAATAAAATGTTTGCACTTTGGAATATTAAAATATATCCTTGAAATTGGCGCCCAAGTAATTAATTGAAATGGCCCCCTTTTTAATGATGAATGGACCCTCAAGTCATAAAGTGCAAATACAATGTTATAATATTATATTAAAATATTAATTATTATTAAATTCACCTTTAATAAAGCCGATAAGGGCGTGGTTCGGTGGTCAAGTCGCTTGGTTGTAGTGACGGCCACCAGGGTTCAAACCTTCGCTGGGCCAAAGTGCTCGCAGGCCTTGTGCCTTCGCTGGGCCTTTGTGCTCGCGGGTTTGGTTGTTTCTTGTGGTTTGTTGTATCCGGTTCATAGCTCCGGTAAAAAAAAAGCGTTTACCCCTAATATTATGGGTGCATTGCACCTTTTAAAAAAAAAAATAAAAAAAATTCACCTTTAATAATAATTAAACATTATAACTTAGGAAAAACTCCTTAATTCACCAACTCAACTGAATTTGGGAATCGACACTACCAATATGTGAAATTTAGGTGCCCTACTATAAATAGAATTGCTTGCCGGCTGACTTACTATAAATAGTAAGTATATGAAACTGAATCAACTAATGGCTAAGCTTGAACCCACACGAGACGCTTAAGGAGAGACTCCTCTGATCATCACCAAAAGAGACCCTCTAACAAAACATAGTAGCCTACGAGGGCCAGAAATAGGCTAAATCCACCGAACTTTGATGCTCACGAAATTTGGGACATTACAGTGTCTTAGTTCCAATGCTCAAAGCTTGAGGCATAGAATCCAAAAAGGGACCTTTTTAGGTGTATTTAAAGTAAGGGTCCCAAGACCCATGGAGGAAAAAGATGCCCTAGGTGGCATTTTAGTCCCAATCCACAAATTAGGGACACAAACATAACATTAAATGATCATTTATCTTTTGATATTTGTCAAGATTTTCCATAAAAATATATAGTTCATAGGGCTTGTGGATGCAAAATATGACCAATTAAGCCATAAAGAAGCATAAATAAAGCAAGGTAGACCCAAACAAGTGTGAAAATGCAAGGGTATGCATTTTACTACACTACACGTATAGTGTGCAACACTTTAACATTATGCTTTACAAACCATGCACAACAAATATAAACTTATGCATCTCCATTGCACTTATCAATGATAATATATGCGATTTAATTACTTAGAATTGTGCTATTATATGAAGTGTTATATTCACATTATATTGGGCATATCATATATTTAGTAAATCAACCAAAGTATGTTTATATATATTATTTTTGATAAATAAGTTTGTCTAAATAATCCATTTGTTATTCGAATAAATGAGATCAAGTTAATATTTCATATACAATATCGTGTGTATATACATATATATTCATGTATATGTACATATACATATATCAAAATACTTGTATGGACATTCCCATTTGTCAACACATACACATATTGACATGTGTATATATATGTATATATGCACATATCTCATATATATACATTTGATTATAAAATCAATCACATAAATAATTGGTATCTTATTGATAGGTATATATATATATGTGATGTATATATCTCATCAATCAAGTATAGTAGTACAAAGAAGAACCCACATGCACCAAGCACTAAACAAAAACCAAGAATGCTCTTAACAGATATCAAAATCCTTCCTAATGCAAACACATCATACTAAAGGATGACTTACCAATTCTTAAAACTATGACTTGACTGAGTCATTCTACAAGTGAGTGATACTTCCTAATCCTTCCTAATGCAAACACATCAATCACTTCTCCTGAGTGATACTTCCCCTCCCTTTCAGAGGATTGAACTTGTACCTGTGTCCAACTTGGCATATTTGCAATAGTAGTTAGATGTTCACATGAAATCCATTTTCATCACAAAACATTAGAATATTCATATTGCAATACATATTATTTCATTGGACTTCATCATTATAAACATAATTACTCTTTCAAAGAAATAGCATCTTAATACCTATTTCAATATTCCATTCCTTTATCAAACATATCAAAATCATGATTTATGAAAGATGACAACTTGTGTTATGATGAAGGTTTCTTGTGAAAAGAAGACTCCATGTTGAATGAACAATAACCCTATCAACTCACCATCTTATATACCTCTAAACTATCAACAATGACATAACTTTGAAATGAAGCAACTCTATCATAAATATGACAATAAAGTACAAATAAGCCTTTTGCATCACCATTGACTTTTGACACTCCTTTGCATCACCATTGTGAAATGAAGGTTTGCATCAACACCATGAAATGAAGGAATAGGAACAAGTACCTTTGCATGTTGCATCAACATGACCTTTTACACTAATGACAAACTTCATTTTCTTTGTTTCTTTTTACACCAGTGCCAAAAATCAACAAAGACGATATTGGTCTTGTATCTCCATTATCATCATTATCCTCTTTTCCATCCATTTTATTATTATCCCCTTTCCATCCATTCTATTATTATCCCCCTTACATTCATCATCTCATTTCCACTCATCATCTCATGATACATTCTTTGAGGAGGTAGTCCACCCAATCCCCATGGAGAATCCATTTCCTTTGCCATCCTACATCATACATGATCATGTTTTAAGTGGCCAAGACTCACCAACATCATTAGAGGAATTTTCCTAAGATACCCAATCCATCACATCTTCCATCTTCTAATCTCCCCCCTTCATCTCAATCCATCAATCTTACATTACACTTACGTATCAAAATCCCCTCTCACAACCAAAACATTTCATCACATATCCCACAACCTCAACATTATATCCCTTCTCCTCATATCTCAACATCTATCCCATTTAACCCATCATATTATCTCCAAACTTCTAATCCCATCTCATATACCCATCAACACCTCCAATATTCTAATCCCATTTCTTCCTCTTATCAATACCAACGCATATCATCCTCATAACCTCCCATGTCCAATTATCAATAATCACCCTTCAACTTCACAAGTACTTTGGACCAATATGTGAAACAAATAAATAAAAGGATACCCTTAAGGGACTTCAACTAGGACATCATTGTCTTTTGTTGTGTTTCACTATGAAGTTGAAATGCATATTTATGTAATCAATGACATTCACCATATTTTTTTTTGATGAATAGGCAGCTATCTATCTATTAATTATAAATATAAAATACATATTCACAAAAAATGGTGGGTGGTAAGAAGGCACACCTCAAGAGTCATATGGGCAGCGCCCAAAAAACCAAAAAACTAGTCACATGGGCCTAGCCCAGAAGTCCATAATTACAAACATATAATAAAAAACCATTATGCGGCTAGAGCAATGCCAATAGAGCTAGGAGGGTCTTTGTCATCCATTATTTTACCCCACACATTAGCAGGGTCTAGAGTGACGTTAGGAGGACCCCAACCATCAACATCTTCTTTTTCTTTATCTTCCATTTCCTCGTGCCGAGGTGAGATTGCAAATGTCAAACATGAATTTTTTTTTCCAGTGTCTGGCAAACCATAGCCGCTACCAGGAACATTATCAGAGGGCCACCAAAAACTATCATCACTACTCCTCGCCATCACTCTAGAGGGCCACCCCTGGATAGCCGATAGAGGTGGAGAACAAGATCGCCGAGGAGGGTGGGAGCCATGCTAAGGAGGAGGTTGAGAGTAGGGGCGAGCATAGCCACTCTCCCACTAACCCTGAGAGGGAGACTAACCATGGGAGGAAGTGGGCGAAGCAAGCACCATAACCACAATACATGGGGCATTACCCTAATGATCTGGAAGCACCTAAAGGTGAGACACCTCAAGTGAAAATTTATTGGCTTGAACTTGAATCTACAAAAGCACATTAGAGAAAGCTTTGGAATACAAAGAAACATTTTTATCCATTTGGATGTGAGAAAATATTCAAGAATTTCTATCTTTCCAAATATTGAAGAGGATTTCCACCTTGAAAATGTGCCAAATTTGGGTGTATTTAGCAGGAAGCCTGGGCGAATCCCCCAACAAAGCCATATGCTAGGAGAAGGGCTTCGATTTGAAAGGATGAAAGAAGTCATGAATCCAATTCCAAAATTACTGAGCTTTGGTACAACACCAAAATAGATGCTTAAAAGACTTAGCTTTCCCACAAAATGGGCACCGATGGTCTTGGACCCCCAAGTGAACAAGCCAAGATGCCATAGGTAAGCCTTGGAAAATAATACACCAATAAAAGTGGGCGAGTTTAGGCTCAACACTTGTAGACCAAGTGGTATAGAATATTTTACGCCAAACATGAGAAGAAGATTGAAGATGCCACCTCTGGTTCAAATTTTTAATCATTGGAAAGTGTAGTGAAAGCCACATATAACCAAGCCTAGGATTATAGTTCCTGAAAGCGATGTCTGTGTACCACTTCTAGTCCTTCCACTAGGGATTGGACCCGTGAATTCTCACCTCATACAACATATTTGTAGGAATAACATTCACCAGACCATCATAAGTATCATGCTCCTAGTTTTAAAGACTGTAGAGAGGACAAAAATCTTCCCATGACATAATACACATTGTGGGTGTGTGAAACACATTTTGAAAGGTCTGAATACCTTTCTTGTGGAATCTTAGAGCCTTAAGCTAAGGTGATTTGGCCAACAACTAACCATTACTAGTGAAGAGAGGCGACCACCATTCTGTTGATTGAGTGAAATCCCATCATGGAACCTAGAGCCAACCCAACAGAGCCAAGGCTTAATCGCTTCCCAGGCTCTCCAAATTCTCTTGGCCATTAAGGTTCCCACAATTTAGACTAGTTCCTTCATAACCAGAAGGGTTTGGAAACCAATCTCCTTCCAGGAAGGTCCGTGAATATGAAATATGGATTGAATGTAATGCATGAGGAGAATTTTCCAGGCTTCATATCCAGTAATGGCTCTGATTATCCACTTCACACACAAGGTAGTCCCTTGTGTTGAGTGGAGAGAAAACCAAGCCCTCCAGAGTCTTTGGGAAGGCAGCAAAACTCCTAGGCAACTTAGTTAAACCATCTATGGGTCTTAATAGAGGCCCAAAGATAGTCTCATAACAAATTTTCAAGCTTAGTGTAGATGGCTTTCGAAGGAGCCCAACAAGAGGAGTAATACATGTTCCTAGCAACCAAGATTTTAGAGCATACTTGGAATTTACTTGCCAGAGAAAGAGGCTTGGTAATCCAGTAGGCTAGCTTTTTCTTAATCTTGGAGAGAATAAATTGCCACAACTTAGCTGGAGAAGCCTGAAAGGTGAAGGTAATGCCTAGAAACCACATTGGCAAGCAGATAGCCAAATCCTTCAGCAACAAGCACATAAAGAGAAGGAGCAAGAGGACATCCTTGCCAGATGGAGCAAAATAAGCCAAAGGCAAGAGATTGGAAACCATTAATGGTGATGCAAGTAGAGGCATTTGAGAAAATAATTTGGACAACATGAATGATGTTAGGTCCAAACCCCAAGGCTTTCAACATGGAAAGAATGAAAGGCCACTCAATGTGGTCATATGCTTTAGAAAAATCAATTTTGAAAAAAATGGCTTTTTGGTCTAAATACCTGGCCCACTCCATACCTTCCCATATGAAAATGATGTTATTTAGGATAAATATAGATTTAATAAAGCCAGTTTGCTTTGGGCACACAATCTAAGGCAGAAAATGATGGATCTTCAAAGCCAAGGATTTTGCTATGATTTTGTAAGAGATTGAGAAGCGTGATAGGACGCTAGTTGTAGATATCCTTGGGATCTCTAGGTTTAGGTATGAATTTAAGATTTCCTTTATTAATTATGTTACCAAGGGTTTTGGAATGAAAAGACTCAAGATAAACTTTATGAAAGTCTAGCCCAACACAGTCCCAAAGGGCCTTGTAAAATTCACACGGGAAGCCATCAACACCTAGGGCCTTGTCATTTTCCATGGTATGAACGAATTCCTTCAAGTCTTCAACAATGAGAAAATTCTCACAAAAATATTTTTGGGCTAAAGATAGCCCATTTGGTAGAACAATAAGACAATCTTGAAGGGCTTGTTGTCATCCGACGTGTACTCTGGAGTAGTGAAAACTTGTTCATAATGCCTAACAAAAGCTTGGAGAATGTCAAGTAGCTCATAAAACACATGCGTTTCTTCTTTAATTTTTTTGATGCCAGGAGATGAGTGCCTGACATGTAGGAAAAAAAACTCTTTGGATGCATGGTCACCAATTTTTAACTAGTGTAGTCAAGTTTTGATTTGCACACCTTTGGCAGCATAATTGTCTATAACTTGCTTTTTGTGCCTTAATTCCACCACCTTGACTTGTAGTGATGGGGAGAAAGGGCTAGTTTCCAGAGCCTCGGTGGCTGAATGCAAGTTAGCTATGGTAGCCTCATAAGACTAACGACAAAAAATGACCAACTGGTACCCATAAATGCGAAGAAATCTTGTCATGCGAGTGATAAAATCATTCCACCAATTAATCCAACCTCTATTATGAGGTGGCCTACACTCCAAAATCCAAACACTATGAATGTGGGCCAACGTGGATTGATGATAGAGCAAATACATGTTAAAAAAGAATTGAGTCTTGTAGGAACGAGGTTGTCTTGTCTCCCATTCAATGCGACAAGAAATGGGGAAATGATTTGACAATGTCACATCCACTAACGACTTAACCAGGAGCAAAGAGCTATAAAAAGAGAAGAAATATTGAGCCGAGATCATGGCATGATCAAGGCACTTAAATATCGTATTAGAGCCAACCTGCTAATTACACCAATTGTGCTGGAGGGAATGAAAATGACAGCGACCAATATTGGGATAAAAAAGTCCCAATTAATTGCGCATGTAAAACCACACCTCCCATTCACCAGCTGCCCATCTGAATGGTAGAGTACCATATTTATGATATGCCATCTCAACCATGTTGAAATCCCCATACAAAATCCAGGTAGCAATTGGCAATGAATCATCAATCCAACGCCAAAGCAGAGAGTGTTCCACAACATCATTAGAAGCATACACATTAATAATCCCAAATGAGTGATTATCAATGTTAAGGAGAATCCAGACAAGCTGATATGTGGGGTCGGACCCATGGTAAACCACACAAGTGTGCCATCGTGGGGACAAAAGGGTGAAAAATCTACCACATTTAGCTTCATGATTAGTACAAGTCATTTTATTGGCTAGCCAAATAGAGCAACAAGCTAATGCAAGAAAACATCCAGAGATTTTAACTTCTTGGAGACAAAGCACTTCAATACCAGCATACTTCTGCAAAGTATCCCTAATTGAATACTTCCTAAAGAGGTCTATCAAACCTCAAATGTTCCATGAGAGGAAATTCATGAGTGAAACTCCTCCATATCGTCGAAGTTTGACTCTTCATTCAAAGTAGAGAAGCAATTATGCAAAAATTATGGCGAAACTGACCCAATTTGAATGCTAGGAGGAGAAAATATCCATTTCTCTTGCACATATGCTCCTTCCAAAGGTAGAGAAGGGATGTCAGATCGCCTTTGAGCTCCCAACATAGGACGAGAAGTAGTTGGATGTGATATCATGACGGTAGCAAGTTGAGGCATAGCCTTAGGCATATGTCACACCGAAATATTGTCAGACACTACTTGGGCCTCTTTCCTCTTTGCTGAAGGGTTTGAAACATCTTTAGCTGGTTTAGGGACTTTGGAAACCGTCCCAGAGCCAGTGGAATTATGTTTACGATTCGTAATTGTAGTCCATTTCTCATCAAGTTTGGAAACATAATTATCCGTCTAATGGGGCTTTTTAGACTCCCACGATGAAGGAGTATGGGGAATTGCCGAAGGGAAGTCCTTAATCTTGTGGTCTATGGAATGACATCTATAACACATGTTTGGAAAATTAAAATAAGTGACCTTCTAGGTATGCTAGAGAGATCCAATTTGAATATCAATGGACTCCTTCAAATCTTGTGAAAGGTTCACTTCAACACATACCCGTTTTTGGGGTCAGGCCTAAAAAAAACTATCTGGCTCAATGCAAATGACCTCCCTAGAGAGGACACAATATGGCTTAGAAAAGGAACACAAGACAAAGGAAAACTTGGAAAATCAATCCAGACCAAGACTCACAACTTTCTATCATCCAAGACAGTGAAGTCCTGGGTCCACGACTGGAAAACCAATAGAGAAGACCAGACATACTAGGGACCATGACTCAGGATTTCCTGAACATGATTGACCTCCACAAAGAGGAAAAGGAAAAAACCCTTGGTTAAATTTTGGACCATATCAAGATGGACCCCATGAGGGATCCAGACCTTGTGGAACCATTCTTTAAACACACTTTTAGGGGGAGTCCTCCAAACAAAATACCCAACAAGAGTATGTTGCTCAAGGCATTGACAAGAAAAATCAAAATGAGGAAAAGGTAAAGCCACATTAGCTGGGGAGTCAAAAAATTTACCTCGTGAAACACTTTTGGAACAAAATTTTTGGGTCATTTTTTCAGAGGAGGATCCATTAAGAAAATTTGTCGAACTTCCAACACCAACAAGAACTACTAGGTTAGAGCCAGTTGAAGGCATATTAAAACAAGAAAATAACAGTAAATGTGGTCGTACAAATAGGAAAAGAGAAAAATTCTACACCAATTGCACAGTATGATGCAAGAGGGGCCAAGGATGACTGCAGACATAAGAAAACCATGGAAGAGCTCATACAACCTCATTCAACTCACCAAAAATTTCTTGATTTGATTATCTACTATTTTTTTTTGGTTTCACTATTCTAGGATAAATGCATATTTATGAAACAAATGACATTCACCATCTTTTTTTGTGTTTCACTATTCAAGGATAAATGAATATTTATGTGATAAATGACATTCACCTTCTTTTGTTGTGTTTCACTATTGAAGGATAAATGTATATTTATGTGATAAATGGCATTCACAAGTATGATATAATGTGTAGGTACATAGGAGATTAGCATCAAGGAACATTCACATATTTAGAAAAAGATGAATCATTTGCAATAACTGTATTATTTTTTTTCTTGATATTTTAAAGGTTCTACTCTAAGCTAGGGTAATCATGTGCTTCTATTTATATATTGTCAGTTGTAATGTTCATATTTAGGTTCTAACCAAGCTGATCAACAATAGTAAATCAAATCATAAAAGTTTTCAACAACTAAGTCATTTAACCTTTCATTTACAAAAACCAGTTAGAACTTGTAAACCTTAGATTTGAACTTTTTTTTGGCATTCATAGAAGAAATTTCATTAACTACTCATTCTTCCAAATCCTTCACCACTCTCCATACTCTATGATCGGTAAAAAGATCATGTTTCGCACCCCTACATGCCGGAACAATCCAAGCTACATTGTATTAGCGAAATCTCTTAATAGACCAAAGTAATAAAAGGAAGCAAACTTTGACAAGTTGTTACTCGAAAACCATGTCACTTAAAAACATTTTTTTTTGAGGGTACGCGATCACGTAGGGCCCCTCTACAATAAACTCTATCTATTTTTTATATCTCCAAGCCATTTTCTCATGGTGTTGAGTTTTCAGTTGATGGAAAAAGCATCAAATTCATTTAGTGTAAAGCTATAAGGTGGTGTAATTTTTGTTCTCTTCATCATGCGACAAAACTAATAGTTTCAACATGTCTATGTTGGCCCCACAATTTTTGTTGCACCAAAAGGTCGACTTGTTAATGCCTAATACAACCATTAGGGTAAGAAAATCCATGAGAAGCAGTTAAGCCATGTCATGAATCGCAAGGGAAGTGCTAACCATCTTCCAACAATCTCTCCCTTAGTGTTACCCGAGATGATTCAGACTTGAAACCTTTGGCTTAGATACCAAGTGTTGGCCCCACGGTTGCTGTTGCACCAAAAGGTCAGCCTGTTAATGCCTGATATAATTGCTAGAGTTAACGAATCCATGGGAAGTGGTTAAGCCATGTCACGAATCCTGAGGGGAGCATTGAGAATCTGAAAATAGTCTAAATTGGTAGGTTTACATTAGGATGAGTCCTATTTTCTACCCCTGCATGCTAGAACAGTCTGAGCTACAATGCACCGATGATATCTCTTAAGAGAAAAAAGTGAAAAAAGGCAGAAAAAATTGATGAGATGTTACTTAGAAATTGTGGAACTCAAAAACTTCTTTCTAAGGGAATGGGATCATTTAGGGCCTCTCTACAATAAGCTCTCCCAGTTTTTGATATCTTTGAGCCATTTTCCCGTGGTGTCGAGATTTCAGTTGATGGAAAAAGTGTCACATGCATGTAGTGTAAAGTTGCAAGGTGTTGTAAATTTTATTCTATTTGTTGTGTGACCAAATTGAAAGTTCCAATACATCTGAAAGGATAGGTTTACGCTAGGCAAGGTCCTATTTTGTACCTAAACACGCTAGAGTGGTCTGTGCTACAATACATTGATGAAATCTCTTAAGAGACCAAAGTGCATAAATGCAACAAACTTTGATGAGCTATTACTTGGAAACCATGAAACTGAGAAACATTTCATCTAAAGGTACAAGATCATGTATGGTTCCTCTACAATAAACTCTCTTGAGTTTTGATATCTCTGAGCCTTTTTCCTATGGTGTCGAGATTTCAGTTGATGGAGAAAGCATCACATGCATGCAATGTGGCTTAACTTTCATTTTGTTCATCGTGCAACCAAACCAACTATTACAACATGTCTAGATGGTTAGGTTTACATTAGGAAAGGTCCTGTTTCACACCTAAACACGGCATAGTGGTCTGAGATACAGTGCACCAATGAAATCTCTTAAGAGACCAAACTGCAAAAAGACAAAAAAATTTGACAAGCTGTTACTCGGAAACTGTGACACTTAGAAACATTCCATCTAAAGGTATGAGATCATGTAGGGCCCCTCTACAATAAATATCTCAATTTTTGATATCTTCGAGCCATTTTCCAGTGGTGTCGAGATTTTAGTTGATGAAAAATGAATCACATGCATGCATTCCATGAGATCATATTTCTTTGAGACTTTTTTCAAATAGTTCACTACCTTGTCTATGCTATAGCTTACTATTATACTTATGTCATTCCATCACCATGAGAGCATATCTCTTTGAGGATTTTTTTCAATCAGTTCACTACCTTGTCTATGCTATAGCTTATTATTATGCTTTGCTAGATTTTTTTCAAGCATCCATAACATATAAAATGTAGTGAACTATTTGAAAAAATGCCTCAAAAAAATGTGGTCTCATTGAATGCCATGAGAGGAAAATGCAATGGAAACTTCTCCTAGTTATTAGTTATGCAATGTGAAATAATTGCATAATTGCTTATGTTGACTTTCTAAAAACCTATATTGTAATTGAAAGTTTGTTTTTGATAAAGGGAAAAATGGATTTTGAAGGGACCCAGAACCCTTAAACAAAAAAGAGCAAGGGTGCAGTAAAGACAGTAAGCTGCCAACGAAAAAGACCAGCTCCAAAACAATACCTATTAAGATTTACAATTAACATTTTCTTGTGGGAGTGGAGAGTCATGTCGAAAGATGACTGAGAGGATTTATCTTTTTTTCCCTTAACTATGATCCAACCATCTTCCACCTGCGCCGCCTTACCATGCCATGCCAGCTTGTTACTTTCATGAAGATGAAAGCCAACAACCAAAGTATTAGGGGTTACATCTTGATTCCTTTGCATAGATAAAGAATTTTTTGAAGAGCCACCAAAAAGGGATGCCAAAGCACATTCCCAAGAAATGGAAGCCTTTGAATCAATAGGGGTTGCCTTAGCGACCTTGCAAATAGGGACGACCGGATTGGGCGTCCCAAGACCTAGAGAATCAGAAGCAGCCACCTCACAAACTTTGGGGGTATCTACTAGACATTCAGTTTCAGCAACCCCACCAGAAGAGACATCTAAAGGGGATACCTCACGAGCTTGTGATTCTGAGGCAACCACCTCGAAGAAGCTCCTATGTTGATCAACATTCTTCTCAACCATATAATGCTATTGAGAGGAACCTTTCCACCAAGAGGTTGAAGCATTTTTCTCAAAAACACATTGTACAGTAGCATGATTTTTTTAGAACATGTTCTACAGTGGAAGGGAATCCCTTCATAGTCCAAGGATTGTTTCCAAGAACCCTTTGAATTTTTAATCAATATTTCAACAGGAAACCCTTTTGAAACATCCATTTCAACCAAAATTCGGGCAAAGGTGGAATGAAGTATGTTAGAAGTAGCAACATCTACCAATAAGAAATTGCCTAGGGCATCACCCACCTCTTCCAAAAGGGGGTCAAACCATAAGTAGAGGGGAAGGTAAGGCAACCGAACCCAAATCGGGATTTTGCTAAAAGTTTTAGAAGTAGGGTTGAAATCAACATGCTAAGGCTTAATCATCAACAAAAATTTATTCTCCTATCTAAAAAAATTATCACAAAGAATAATGTTTATGTCCTAAGCATTGTAAAATTTAGCCACAAAAAACCCCTTAGCCATGGGGAAAATGAAAACTTTACTAGAGATTAGAGGCTTCCATTCATTGGAAATCCAAGAATGTAGTTGCAGGAGATTGGGCCAAAAGCCCTTGAATCGACAAATCACTCCAGTCTTAGAGAGCTCAGAAACGTTCTCCACTATTTCCTCTTCTGTCTTCGCCCTCAACTCCACTGATACAACATTGGCAACAGGGACAAATCCACTAGACGTAGCCCTTCCCTTCTGGAGCCTCACAAAAGGTCTGGTTGCAGCCAAACGGTCGCTGCCCTAGCAATGACCACCACTAGGCCCCAAACCAGAAGAATTCATAGAAAGAGCACCAACACCAACGTACTGGGAGCCATTCCTACCATAGACACCTGTGCCAAGAGCATCCTGCGATTGAGAAACATGAGACACTGCCTGCGTAGGGTTTCCTAGCGAAGCACGAGACACCATTTTAAATGTTTACCTTTCGATTGAATGTAATTGAAAGTTTGTTATCCTTCAAGATCTAGTTATTAATTATGCAATGTGAAGTAATGCTTTGAGTTTGAAAGATGTCCAAAGAAATGTAATCAATGATATGAATATAAACTAATTTTTTTTTTTTTTTATAATTAATTAATTAAACTCTTTATTTTATTACCTGAGTGAAGCTTTGATGTCCACCTCCACTAGGAGGTGTTAACGTCAAATCTCCAAGATTAACCTATTCAACATCCAAAATCAAATATATATGAATACCATTCATATAACAATGCTATTCACATGTAATATTTATAATTATTTACTAGTTACATACCTTCGCAATACATGTCCTTACGTAATAGGGAGGTGGAGGACCACTTAAAACATAATGAATACTATGACCTTGGAATTTCATTATAATCATTAAACTAATTTAGTTAATCTTGCATTAAAAAAAGTGAAATTTAATAAATTAAATTCAATGAACTTGATAACATTTACCTAACTATCAAGGCTGAATGCCTCATTAAAGAGTGTATCTATCATCACCAATTGATCATCTATAGATGTATCCTGCGCACCTATGTCTTGACTATGCATGGGGTCATAACCATAGGGTGTCTTAGCAGGTTGAAAAATATGAGGTAGAACTCTACTCCCTGAAGACTCACCCAAATCACCTTGTGCTATAGGACTGACATGTTGTATAAGGTTCTAGTTTAGGGAACTAATTGATTGCAGTGTCTCAACCTCAAAACTCTCCTTCATAATGGAAGGGATAGCCACATGATCATATGATGGTCTAGCGAGTGCTCATCTCGCTGGTTGTTGTGGGTCAAGACGTACCCCCACTCCATCCTGTGCGGAGCCCCCATCTCTACCCTGGAAGTTTTGTATATCAAAATAGTTTGGGAATTTATTGAGGACAAACTCAAAGTTGAGTTTCCTCAAAAAATATTGCGACATCTCATTGTTGTTGCATGGAGGATGCTAAAAAACCATCCACAACCTTTTCCAAAAATGGTTCTTTATCCCATGGTGGTTGCACCAATGGATAGGGAACCTCTTTCTTGAAGGGTGTAAAGGTTGATTTGTTCTAGGGTTTTTGAATAGGGAACACAAGTCAAATTTTGTAATTTTTCATCTTGCACTTGTTTATAGGATAATTTATCTACATAAAATTGTCTATACTCTCTTCTCTTATCCGACCAAATAGTTATTTGATTGCTAATTAAATCTACGTTTGATAACATTGATTCAAGTGATTGAGAAATAATAGATCTATGGGTGATCCCATAATAGTGGATTACACTTTTTGGCCAAAATTTACATTGAACTAATTTTTTTAAACTAAATCTTCGCTTTTGGGCACTTATAGCTAATAAACCATGAGGAATTTGAAGACGATGCAAACTAGTGATTTCTCAAATTTTGTCTGAAGATTCTAAATATATATTTTTAAATTTTTTTGGAGTCAAATTGCATTTCTTTTTCCATCTCTTTTGAAAAATAGGTTTTAATAGTAAACACCATTTTTAAAGAGTGACGTGTACTTGTTAACACATAACTTTTTTCTATGAAGGATAAAATTCTAATTTTTTCGATTTTAGATTTGTAACTACGATATAAAGTGCATGCAATTGGTTTCATAGTGTTTTATTGAATATTTTTTCTTAATTAAGTTTTGAAGTCAAACTAGTTACAATTTAGATATATGTTTACTTGCCAACACAAGTTTTTTTGTATGTATCAAAATTCAATTTTTTTTGGTTGGATCAAAGACATCAATATCAAGTGCATAGATTTTTTTCAATTTTTTTTGATAATATAATTTTTTCTACATGTGCAGAATAGAGAGCTTGATTTTCGATGAAAAACTTACATTCAAAAATAAAATAAAATAATATAATAATTAAATTAAATATATTTAAAATTATACTTTTTGGGAAGCTTATAATAAAGACTACATACTTACAAAAAATAAATTTTAAAGGAATTCATTTGATCCCTCAAATGGTAAATCAAAAGTTGTTTTTTATCAACATTTTGATAGGTGTAAAGGAGAGTCTATTATAGGTATGGTTTAAAACTAGTGGGGTTATATCCAAGGGGGTTTGATCAAAGGTGGTTTGATCAAACCATATTTAATTGGAATCCTTTAAATGGGACTTTTCAAGGCTTAAATCATTATATTTTCTAAAAATGTGAGATTTCAGTAAAAATCAAGATGCCCCAAAAACTATAAACCACTATCATGGGATCACCCTTATGCGAGTCTGAGCTTGCAAGTTCTTTCAACATTGAAATTATATCCTCAATTTGTTTTTTGTTATTTTCAATTTTCCCCATTAATTTTTCTTGATTTCCAAGAGCATATTGAGGATTTGTTGGAGGTTTTTGTTGGGGTTGTTCTTCATCAGGTATTTGGGGTTGAGGTGAACTAGGATTTTGAGAAGGAGGTTCATTATCATTTCCTATAAATTAAATAAATTTACATCAAAAAACATATTAAATCTACCCATTTAGTAACAAATTCATACAAAAAAAATCAAAACTTACTCCTTTGACCTCCTCAACGTCATGACAACATTTTGGTAAAGATTCAACAAAGATTTGGCAAAGAAATGATGAAGAATAAACTCTCTAATAATGTGAGTGTGCTCTTGAGGGTTTGAAGGATGTAGACAAATAGGACATTGTAGAAATGAAAGTGAATGAAAGTTGCTTTTTTTTCTTTATATTGACAATAATGTGCTCACATGATAACACAAGTGTTTTATGGCCTTGGTATGGCTGAGCCTAAGGCTCGATCACACTAAGCCATAATATTAGTGCATTATAATGTGAGCACATTATAACATCCTTGTGTTATGACTATTTTAAAAATTGAAAGATGGTTGGGCACTTTTTGGCTCCTCATCTTTCTGCACCCACCCCCTAATTGTATAGGATTTTTTGCATAGGCATAGATCATGTGAAGATAATATTTGTAGAAGTGATTGGATTCGATGAATGTGGTGAGGCCAATTGTTACAAGGATGATCAATATTTCATCAATCATAGAAATCCAGAGGAAAATAAGTTGTAGGGAACCAACAACGGTGAACTACACAAAATAAAAAGTTAGAAGTGATGCTATTGAAGCCATGGTTGAATTCAAAAGCTCAAAAATCCCAGATGATTTTGGTGGAGTCTTCTTGCTATAGTAGCTAAAATAAAATATCTGTTTGAGGAAAGTGTGGTGATTACTTGAGATAGGATTGGAAAAGTGCAATCTAGAAGACTTTTGGAAGTTCATGAAAGGTAATATGTCATTCCTAACCTTGAGACAACACACTTAGGGTGATGGAACTTGTTGAAGGTATTCTTTTACATCATGCTCATCAATATTAGAGGAGGTGTGTTTGATGGGAATGATTATGAAGAAGAGTTTCTCTAGGAGGATGAATAAGAAAATTAAACATCCAACAACTAACTTTCCTTGGCCTCAGTGCCCTTGATATGATTTGTCTGATCTTGGTTACCTTGTTAAAAATGCGTTGTAATTTTCTCTTTTTCATGGGAGTTCTTTTCAAAGTAACAAATTATTTATATATAAATAAAGTAAACAATAAATATTCAAATGTATTGATTAAGTGATTTAATATATTTAATAATGTTTATAACACAAAAAATAGGTCTATTATTTCTTTTAATTTCTATGCATTACGTATTTTAATGTGGCTTATTAAATAATGTATTCTTGAAAAATTATAGCGTTATTGAAACACATTTGTTTTTATTTTTTTTATAAATTGACCTTTCCTTTTGATTAATATTTATTGTGTTACTATTGAGTATCTTTGGAGATAATTGTCAATGTTAATATATTATAATATTTTAAAACTTATTTCTCTCCTATTAAATCATCAAAAATATATTAAATTATCATCCCTATTAAAGTCTTAAAAACTAGTAACAACACATAATTTCTATCAAAATAACAGATATACATAAATATTTATGCCCTTGGTGACCGTAAATTGTATAGAATGAGTCCTCTAAAAAATGTAAATGTTTACTACTTGGCTAGTAAGTCTATAAATATTTGTGAATATTGTCCATTTGATAGCACCTTTAGTTGTGCTATATTAATGTTGATTACAACTCAAAGTCTAGGATAATTATCATCATGTCATCTTGAAGTACCATTTGCACATTCATGATGATATTTCTCATGGCTTGTTTATGAAGTCTCAAGAAAAAATATTATGTACCTAGAGGTATGATATTATAATATATAGGTTGATGGTGACACTAAATTGTGACACACATCCCTTAATTTAGTTATATTAGATCATATATTTAACATGTGTAATTAACTATATTAGGTAATGAGTAAGGCTACACGGGTTTAATTATTTACCTCTCCATTATGTTATTAGGAGTTCTATGTAAAGGAGGTGAATATCATTGTAAGTACATGTAAAATTTTTGGGACTATTGTGATTAGGATCTCTTGATATAGCATGGGGTGACTTATCAATAACAATTGTTATATGGTGTTGTCATACCTCAAGGATTTATCACATTTTTGCATATATTAGATATTAAGGCATCTTGGCCAACAAATATCTCACGTGTTTTGTGTGATCTATCTTTTACATTGTCTTATTGCTATTATTATATGTGTAGATCATACAAAGTGGCATCAAATCTATGATTTAAGCAAAGGTGAAGATAAAACCCTAAATTTTGAAGATTGTCTATATCTCACAAATGATTACATTTTTATACCCTTTTTTAAAATTTTAAGGACCATATAAAGAAGCTACAATCTAAATTTTTGCTTTTTAATCATCAATATTATGTGAGTTATTACAATTTTAGGATTTTTATTAACTTCACTCTACAATCCACAATTCCTATAATTTTTATGATTTATTTAAATTTTTGGAAATCTTGTAAAATTTATTGGGCATTTGTTATGTTTTTGGGTTTAAGGCTGACATCATTATGAAATGATTCAGTCAAAGTTTATTCAACTAGATGTGGTAGAAAGGTGATCTATTGATTTTGTCTTGAAAATTTAGTTTCAATGGGGTGTCCTAATTTTGAAGGAAGTGGTGATGCATGGATGGCGGGTCCAATATAAAAGAGATTATGGTCAAAATATATCATGGAATTTTTTTTGTTTACATTCAAAAGGTGAAGCTACCTAATGGTGTATGCCATTGTATACAAATATTTCTAAACTTGAGAATTTTGATTTTTTCATGCCATTTGTGGACACTATGCTTGGTGATGATGTGTCTACTATTGGCTCTCTCTTAAGGATTCTTGATACCTTGGTTAATAGAGTTTTTTCTTCCATGGAGAATGATCGCATTGGAAGGTTGTCTAGCCTCTACTTGAATATTGATGTTGTCCACTATTGTGCCTCAAAAAGACGGGGTGTTGCTAGTTGGATTCAAGTGGTTGCAATGTTTGATAGGTTCTTCTTGTTCTCCTTTTAGTCCCTTGATGAGAGCAAGTGTATTTTTCTTGGTATGCCTTGGTTTTTTAGAAAATTTATCCTCCTTTTGAGGAGATTGACTATTGGGTTTGTTAAGTCTAAGGTAAAATTCAATCGGGTCCTTATTTGGGTGTGGCTCCTTGTACTCCCTTTAGAATACTGGGATGCATAGATCTTTAGAGGTATTTCTAATTCTCTTTGGTTGCTTTTTAGCAATTAATAGGTTCACTAAATATATGAAATAGTTTCTTTATGCCAGATTTTGTGCTTATTTTGAGATTGGAAAGGTTCTTCCTAATTCTATAAAGCTTTACTCAAACCTGTGGTTGTTTGGAAGAAAATTATCCACTATGATTCTTCCTCACTGGTTTTCTTAGTGTCATAGATTTGGGAATTTTTCCCACTTGTGCCATGATTTAAAATATTTAAGCTCCATACTCAGCTCCTCCATTCTTTTGGGAACTTGTTGCTTAATGTTGAAGGAAATTATTTGGGCTTCTCTAGTGTGAGCCCCATTGGAAAATCTAAGGGTTCTTCCCTAATGGATAAACATGATGCCATATGTCCTTTGTCTCATTCTACAAAGGTAGATAAGGGATTGGACCTTGTTGTGGATTTTGTTGAGGATATTATCCTTTGGTTGAGATCAACTCTTCCAAGATACTAAAATGAACCATTTGGGTCAAACTCCAACATAGAGCTCCTTGGTTAGGTTTGGATTCTAACCTCCTTGATTGTGTTGGCTATTCTTGTGTTGATTTTTTAGCTACTAGGTTCATTGGGAAATTTTTTCTACTAGTCCCTTTAGTTGGGTTTATCTATCTCTCTTCCTATGAGACAAGTCTTATTCACCCTTTTGGATGACTTGTAATTGGGTATGGGCACTTCGTGTATTTTCTATTCATAACTTTGGTCAAAAGTGCTTACCTTAATCAAAACATTTCTTACTTGGATGAATTGGAACAAGATTTAGTAGATAGATGACCACCAAAATAAATTATAAGAGAAAAATGAGGGGGAGGAGAGGATGATGAAGAGATAATGAAGGATACATGTACATGTATTTTAACTCCAAAGAAAAAAAAATAATTCTCAAATTTCATGGATGCATTCAAAAAAAAAACCTATCATGCTTCTATAAACCCTAGTAGTAAGTATAACTTCATTATCATAGACTTATCCAATCAACTACAGGTACAATCAAATTAAATCAAGGATAATCAAATAAAGGGTAAGGATATTCACATTTTTGAAGGTTTGATGCTCTCGATAGATAAATATGTTTTACATTCAAATTTTAATGCTTTGGATATGTATGGGTCAGATATTGCTGTTGGATATCCTTGGTTAAAATATCTAGGGACAAATAACATTAGTGTGTAAAATAAATTCATGAAGCTTTAGTATAGAAAGAAAACAAGTTACATTGCATGATATTACACATAATGAAGGCCAAAGGAAATTCAAGATAGAACAATTTTAGGAGTCCACTCATGATTGCACCAAAGAATTAGAGGACAAACAAGATGAAAAATATGTAAATAAAAAATAGGAATATACTATTTCCCTTCATGAGCCAACAAACAAGTGGCAAAAAATGTTGAAAAATAAAAGAAGGCTTGAGAGGTAGAAAATAAAATAGTATATAGACATCCACATCATTATGAAAGACAAGAATTATGGAGGAAGGTGTAACGCCTACTGTGCAAGCCCCAAAGAACAACAAATAAAGAACACATATATATATATATATATATATATATATATATATATATATATATATATATATATATATATATATATATATATATATATATATATAAAACAAAACAATAATAATCAACATGCTAAATATTAAATGATCATATACATACACATATACTTCATTTCATTCCAATACAAACAACAAAATCAACTATGTCCTTTGGGGCCCACGAGGTCACATCGAAAAAGACATTACTAAACATCAACTCATAAGATATCAAAAGGCACTATAAATGACAACATAAGATATATACATACATAGATTCCATCACAAGATAAACCCATGATAAATTACATAGCCAATTAAAATTACAAAGTAGATAACTACATTACAACATCTTTCAAATTTTACATCATATCATTATAGTTACATCATGATTCCCAAACACGTGGGATGAATACAATATAAAAGATTATCAAATACAATGAGATCAACTGGAACAAATCTTCAACTGGATGAGACTGAAGCCAACGAACTCTGCTGGGGAACCCAACGGTGTGCGAAGCATGTTCCACCCGACCACCCCCGTGCCAAGAGGTGACAGAGAAGTAACTCTGACCAAGAATGACAACTATACCAAAAAGTGCCAACATAGAACCATAACACAATACTCCAAATTACAATGAAACAAATAATAGCATCGAACAATAATACCATAAGAGTACCGACATTAAATCATAAATCAATTTAAATCCAATAAACCAACAATCCAATCCAATTCCCATAACTCCCTTCCAAAGGAACACAATAAAATAAAACACATGGGCAACTAGGGGAGAGTGTCATCGCATAGCCTACATGGGTTATCCTAGCCCTTCCTCCACACTGAGGCGCCAGCCCCCATCTATGGATATCCTGGCCCTTCCTCCTACTTGAGGCGCCGACACCATAGGGTAGCTCATGCGGAGCCGTAGACCTCTCGTGAAGATGAGGTCACGACCTTGCCAACCATGGCCTTCTCAGCCTTCCATTAGTCTGCGGAAGCACTAATGAAGATGAGGCATCCATTTTTAAATCTTGTAATGATATTACTAGCCAACCCTCCTAAGTTAATTATTAGGTTTTCACTTGTTTACTAACTCACTCGTGGGTTATCCTGAGCCCTTCCCCTTAAACGGGGCGCCGGCCCCCACGAGGAGCCACTCTCCCTAGAGACCCAACCAAAACCAGAAAGAAACAGGGGTTGTACCATTCCAAACTTAACATCGAAATGTAATAACAAAATATTACACAAGGCATAACTCATCTCGCAAATTAAATACCATATCAAAATCTCATAATTCGGTACACCCCATTTATAAAACATAACTTAACAGGAATCAAGATGAAAAGGTATAAATTCAACAAAATCATCATCCTCTGGAAGACTAAAGTGTTAACACAAACGGGTTCCCACATCAAGGAATTAACAGTGTCCCGAACCCAACAATTCAACAACACTCAATATCAAGAATAAAATAAAATAAAATAAAATAAAAGAAAACTTATTTAATTCCAAAATAGATTCCATAATAAATTCCATTCCTAAAATATATTCATACTTAAACCAGAAATAATAAACAATGCTATCATAAAATTATAAATTGATTTCCTTACTAAATTATCCTCCTACAGTTTGTAATTTAACAAATCAATAATAATGATAAGCAAAAGATTTCTTTCTATTTTATTGTTTCCACTATAACTAAATTCTGTTTTATTTTAACTGGAAAAAGAACAGAATATTTACTGATAAAATTAAATGGTTACAGCAACCAGTTAAATAACTTAAATCTGAATAAATACATCAATAAGTATATATACATATATATACATATGTATATATACATATATATATACATATGTATATATACATATATATATATACATATATATATATATATACATATACATATACATATACATATACATATACATATATATACATATATACATACATACATACATATATATATATATATATATATATATATATATATATATATATATATATATACATATATATATATATATATATATATATATATATATATATATATATATATATATATATATATATATATATATATATATATATATATATATATATAATTCATAAATATATAAATGAAACATATTTAAGAAGTAAATTTTTGCATAGTAGATAAAATCGAAATTCACACTTTATAAAATTTATATTAATAAATTTGAATGGGTATTCATACCCATACACCGGCACGGCAATAGACGCCGCTCGACCGTGGGCAGTCTACGGACTGCTCACAGGTGTCTTAGGGACTGCCGTGGACAGTCCGCAGACTATCACACGGTCTGGTGGCGGGGTAGTGGGTACGGCCAAGGCCGAACCCCCCCACACACAGCCAAAATAAATATATATAAAATCAACACAAAATTTAATGTATAGTGTCGACGAGTTTTCAATAAATTTAATTTTCATTCAAAATTTCATTTGCTTAAAAAAATGTGTATAAATATATTTATATATATATATATATATAAATATATATGTATATATATACACACAGGAGTTTGAACATTACAATAACAGGGAACATAAAATTACTGTACACATTCAATTCACTGTGCATGTTTGAAATAAAAACAAAAATGTTTTATAAGGTATATATATATATATATATATATATGAACCAACAATTCGTTGAAAGGAAATTGTTCTCAATTTTTTTTTCTTAAATGAAATGAAATAACAGAAATACTGTTCATTTCCAGGTTTCTAGCAAAAACCCCCTTTCAATAAACAACAGTCCAGAATCTCCCAAAATTTCTTTTTCAACATATAACAAACCCTACCCCAGAAAATTTTCCATTGATTAATCAATAATCCCAACAGATTTCTTTCCACAAACTGTTGATTTCCAACCCTAGATGAAAAATTTCACACACAGAGAACAATTCCTATTTTAACAGAGAATAAATAATAAAAAAAATAAGAGAACCTGGCATCCTATGCTTGCAGAAAACTGTAGACACTTTGTCCCTCTTGCTAAACCAATTCCTTGCTGCTGATCTTCCAGCAACAGATCCAAATCTTTCTTCCTCTTCACCAATTTTCTCCAGAAAACAGAAAAAGAAACCAAGGACAGAAAATGATTGAAAATAAAATTTCTCCAGCATTCGAACAATCCCCTCAAACAAAGAAAACCCTTTCTTAAAATCCATGCCCATGAATCCTTTCAATTTCCTCTTCCCGTGAATACCAGAGGTCACATTTCAAGAAATAAATCCAAATAATATTTAACCTTAATTCCCTTTTGTTGCCTTTTCCATATTTCATTTTCATTTTTCATGCATTTGTTTAAAACTAAATAAATTTTAAATCCACAAACATGAACTTTTATTTAAATAAATATATACATCCTTCCATAATACTTTATTAACTAATTACTTTCATATTAAAACAATTAAAATCAACCATTGTAGGATACAAAATAAATGTAATATTTTTATTACTACTAATATTTATTCATTGCCATATTTAATTATTATTTTATGTTTTTATTTTATTAATTACTTAATTATTTAATTTACCACATAAAACCATTCACCACTTTAGACAAATCATAAAATCACAATAACATACAAAGACCAATGCAACTACACAAATGAATGTGACCAATACACACAAACCAAGAAGGTACAAGACTGTTGACACCTTAGAACAGAGTTACTTTTCATGCCACCTTTGTTCAACTTCCTGCCGTTGGGTTGGTTCAATGCTCGCCCAAACCTATCGAAATAGGTGGAATCGAGTCTTATTCCTGCAAATTCTGCATCCAACAAGGTGATATACAACATATATACATATAATCAATTACAAAGCATCGTGAGAAGGATTCATAGTGTAGCAGGGCGCTCGCGAACGAATGATGCTACCTGTCCCCGCACCAAAACATATCATCATATAAAGCATTATAAAATTTACATTAATTTGCATTAATATCATCAATTACTATTTTCTAGTCTACTGAATTCCAAATAATTTCATCAAACGATCATAATAAAATATCATCATAATAACCATGGCATCATAAGAGTATATAATCAGTAACAGTCTATGCTGCCACAATATGATATCAACAGTACCATCCAAATCACAATGTGCCAAACAAAACCACAGAGAATGTCAAAAATCAAACAGTAGCATGAGGGGTATTACATCCTCCCCCCTAGAATTCGGCTTACTCCTGGAAGCCAGTAAAAAGATAAGGATAAGAATCCCTGATACGAGAGACATCCTCCCAAGTAGCTGAAGCCTCATCATTCGGGTCCCACTGAACCCGCACCTGATCAATCTCTCTGCCTTTGAGGGTAAGTCATCGATGCTGAAGCACGGCCACGGGCTCGAGTGCCAGCTGCCCGTCCTCGACCTGAAGAGCATTCCAATCCAAAACATGAGTAACATCAGGAAAGTATGGTCTAAGAATAGAAACATGAAATACATGGTGGATCCGCGAAAAACTGGGTGGCAAGGCTAAACGGTAAGCAACAGGTCCAATCCGCTCCAACACCTCAAAGGGTCCAACGAAGTGAGGCGCAAGCTTCGAACGCTTTCCGTAATGAATTGGGCTCTTTTGCGGGCGCACACGAAGGAACACCTGATCACCAACTGCAAACTGCCGATCAACTCTATGAGTGTCAGCATACTTCTTTTGTCTATCCTGGGCAGCTACAAGATGCTCCCGAATGCGAGACACCTACTGCTCCATATCTCTAAGCATCTCGGGCCCAAGAAGCACCCTGTCCTCCAATCGATCCCAACTCAGAGGAGTACGACAAGGACGACCGTACAATGCCTGAAAAGGAGCCATACCAATAGAGCTATGGTACCCATTGTTATAAGAAAACTCAACCAAGTACAGATATTCCTCCCAATGTGATTGCTGATCCATGACATACATGCGAAGCATATCCTCAAGCACCTGGTTAACTCTCTCAGTTTGACCATCAGTCTCAGGATGATAGGCAGAACTGAAATTCAACTTAGTTCCCAAAGACTGCTGCAAAGATGTCCATAATGCAAACGTGAATACTAGATCTCTGTCAGAAATGATCCTCCGTGGTATTCCATGCAATCTAACTATATCATTCATGAACACCTTAGCAACATAAGATGCTGTATACGAAGATCGAACAGGAGAGAAATGAGCTACCGTAGTCAATCTGTCAACTGTGACCATAATAGCATCATGCCGTCTAGATGACATAGGCAACCCAACAATGAAATCCATGGAAATAACATCCCATTTCCACTCCGGAACAAGGTGAGGATGTAGCAATCCTACTGGATGATGATGTTCAGCCTTCACTCTCTGACATTCAAGACATCGAGCCACAAAGTCGGCGATATCCCGCTTCATTCCTGACCAAAAATAGAGCGACCGAAGATCCGCATACATTTTCTTAACTCCAAGATGTGTCGTGTAAGGTGCCCGATGAACTTCTATCAAAATCAAGGTACGAAGACCCTCAGAAGGAGGTACATACAACCGTCCCGAGAAACGCAAAGCACCATCCGAATCTAACGAATAACCAACAAATTTCCCTTCCAAAGCTCTACCTGATTCTACCTTAGCTTTCACCTCTGAATACCAAGTATTTGAAGGAAGGGCTGCAAGAATCTGACTCTTCAAATCCACCTCAAGAGACATTGCAGAAACCTCATGCCTTCGTCGACTTAGAGCGTTAGCCACCACATTTTCCTTACCCTGTATATACTTAACCTCAAAATCATACTCACACAAAAATTCCATCCACCTCATCTGCCTTGCATTCAAATTCGGCTGAGTGAAGATGTATTGCAAACTCTGATGATCTGTATGCAACTCGAACCGGTGTCCTAACAAAAAGTGCCTCCATCTCACAAGAGCATGAACCACTGCAGCCAATTCAAGGTCATGTGTGGGATAATTGAGTTCATGATATTTTAACTTCCGAGATTCATAGGCAATCACTCTCCCATCCTGCATCAACACAACTCCAAGACCCTCCAACGAAGCATCAGTACAAACCACAAAATCACCTAAAGGATTCGGCATTGCCAGAATTGGAGCACTAGTCAATTCTCCTTAAGGGTTTGGAACGCTAACTAAAACTGCTCTATCCAAAGAAATTTCTTCCCTTTCCTCTGGAGTGATGTGATAGGATGCGCAATCCTTGAAAAGCCCTAAACGAACCTCCGATAATACCCAGCTAACCCCATGAAACTGCAAACTTCTGAGACATTAGAGGGCACGGGCCACTCCAATATAGCCTGGATTTTAGCAGGATCCATAGAAATTCCCTCTTCAGAAATCACATGGCCCAAATACTGAACTTCAGTCTTATAAAAGTCACACTTTGCCAGATTGGCATACAAGGTTATCTCTTAAGCACTGCAAAACCTGTTTTAGATGCACCTCATGTTCCTCCATAGACTTAGAATAAATCAAAATATCATCAAGAAACATGAGGATGAACCTATCCAAGTAAGTTCGAAACACCCCATTCATTAGACTCATAAAGACTGAAGGTGCATTCGTTAACCCGAGCAACATCACTGTGAACTCATAGTGTCCGTACTGAGTACAAAATACAGTTTTATGAATGTCGGCCTCTGCTATCCGTAACTGATGATACCCTGATTTAAGGTCGATCTTGGAAAATACCTTTGCCCCTTTTATTTGATCAAAGAGGTCATCAATCCTGGGAAGGGGATAACGATTCTTTACTGTTACCTTGTTCAATTGCCGGTAATCGATACAAAGGCGGAGAGACCCATCCTTCTTTTTGACAAAGATCACTGGTGCTCCCCAAGGAGATACACTAGGGCGGATAAACCCCTTAGCTAACAATTCTTCTAACTGCAGACAAAGCTCTTGGAGCTCCTGCGTGGTCATCCTGTAAGGAGCCCGAGAGATAGGCTCAGCCCCAGGCACCAAATCTATCCTAAAATCCACCTCTCGCTTAGGAGGCATACCTGGTATCTCACTAGGGAAAACATCAGAAAACTCAGCAAGGAGAGGATAATCATTCAATGACACCTCCCTACTATCCTCCGACTCAAGGTCACTAACCGATACTACAAAGAGCTGACAACCCTGACGAAAACACCTTTTTAACTGCATAGATGAAATCATTCTCAAAGAGACAGGCCTCTGAACACCCACAATTTCCACCTCTTTACCAAAATCATCCACACACTGCACTGCTTTACGGCGACAATCTAACAAAGCACGATGCGAGCTTAGCCAATCCATGCCCAAGACTACATCATAAGAACCAAGTGGAAGAATTCTGAGGTCCACCTTAGTTGACATTGCCCCTAACTCTAACCTACAACCTTGCACCAACTTCTCGACCACAACCTTGGATCCTGAAGCTAACTCAACCTGCCACTTTTCACTTTGCTTTATTGCCCCCAGTTTACATCGCTCAACAACTAAAGGAGAGATAAAAGAATCAGATGCACCAGAATCAAAAAGTACTGAAATGTTAAACTTATGTAATGAACCTGTAGTCTCAATGATGGTGCTCTGATGATCCGCCTGCTGATTATCCACTGTTGTGAAGACTCGGTGAGATCTCCTTGTGTCTCCCACTGTCGGCTCAGACATAGCTGGTTTCTAACTAAAATTTGAAGTGCTCTTTTGAGGACACATCCTAGCAATATGCCCCTGCTACCCACACAAAAAACATCCAGAACCTCGACCAAAACCTCTTCCCCCGGATGGAGCATTCGATTGCTGGAAACTCCCACGACTAGGTGGAGACTGAAAACTCAAAGCAGACTGCTCCTGACGAACACGATTCCGGCTCCGATCCCTACAAAACTGAAACTGACCACCCTGCTGAGAAGTAGCATTCTTGTGCTTTGGTTGAGGCTGCTGCTACTGACCCCCTCTTGAAGGCCCAAAACGACTCTTAGAAGGTCCTACCGACTGTGTCTAACCCCCTTGAGAAACAACTCTAGGAGTGGGCACACTACCAATCTGAACTCCTACATGACCTCCCAAAGCCATAGCCAAGTTTTCCTCTACCAAACGAGCCTTCTCGACAACAACTTCCATGGTCTTAGGTTCGAAGACCCTTACACCACCATTGATGCGTGCATTCAAACCTCGAACAAAGTGCTAAACCAACATCCCTTCATCATGGCTAATCCCTGCATACTGTTTCAGCTCATAGAAGCGACGTTCATACTGTTCTACTGACATTGCCATTTGCTTAAGATCGTGGAATTCATCTGCCCTGCGCTACCTCCAATGATCTGAGAGGAAGCGAGCCTTGAACCTTTCCAAGAAAAATTCCCAAGTGACCATACTGATATCCATATGCAACTTCTGTTCCTCTAGCTGCCACCAAGTGGACGCGAAACCCCGCAAATGCATAACAGCACATCGAGCCTTGGTATTACTACCATAGGGGTGCATTGGGAAGCATCGGCCCAAATCAATTAACTAGGTCTCGGCTTCCAACCCTCCTCCAGAGCCATCGAAGGTAGGTGGATGAGCTCTCATTAAATCCCTCATATGACCTGCTAGTAAAGCATCTTGATCAACTGAATTTCCCCTACGTCTTGGAGACCTTTCTCTTTCTCTCTCAACCGGCTGATCCCCATTAGGTCTAGGGCCCAATCTATCAAGAAGCTCACCCAAAAGATGCTACAATTGCCCATCCAACCCTGGCTGTTTTGGATTTGGTCCACCACTCGACATATTGTTCTGAGAATTCTGTTGCTCCTCAGACTCAGGACCGTGAGAACTTGGAGGTGAAGGATTCGGTTGGTTGGCCCCACGGCCACCACCTCGGCCTCTTCCTCAGCCTCTACCTCTACCTCTACCTCTGCCTCTAGGCATGCTTCTGCACAACAAGACAAAGGTACACATGAGCTCAAGAGCCAACACGCAAAGGCTACCTAGTGGACATAACTACCCAAAGACCCCAACGTGTGCAACCTTGGCTCTGATACCAAGTTGTAACGCCCGCCGTGCAAGCCCCAAAGAACAACAAATAAAGAACACAAATATATATATATTTAAAACAAAACAATAATAATTGACATGCTAAATATTAAATGATCATATACATACACATATACTTCATTTCATTCCAATACAAACAAGAAAATCAACTATGTCCTTTGGGGCCCACGAGGTCACATCGAAAAAGACATTACTAAACATCAACTCATAAGATATCAAAAGGCACTATAAATGACAACATAAGATATATACATACATAGATTCCATCACAAGATAAACCCATGAGAAATTACAGAGCCAATTAAAATTACAAAGTAGATAACTACATTACAACATCTTTCAAATTTTACATCATATCAGTATAGTTAAATCATGATTCCCAAACACGTGGGATGAATACAATATACAAGATTATCAAATACAATGAGATCAACTGGAACAAATCTTCAACTGGATGAGACTGAAGCCAATGAACTCTGATGGGGAACCCAACGGTGTGCGAAGCACGTTCCACCCGACCACCCCCGTGCCAAGAGGTGACAGAGAAGTAACTCCGACCAAGAATGACAACAAGTATACCAGAAAGTGCCAACATAGAACCATAACACAATACTCCAAATTACAATGAAACAAATAATAGCATCGAACAATAATACCATAAGAGTACCGACATTAAATCATAAATCAATTTAAATCCAATAAACCAACAATCCAATCCAATTCCCATAACTCCCTTCCAAAGGAACACAATAAAATAAAACACATGGGCAACTAGGGGAGAGTGTCATCGCATAGCCTACATGGGTTATCCTGGCCCTTCCTCCAAACTGAGGCGCTGGCCCCCATCTATGGATATCCTGGCCCTTCCTCCTACTTGAGGCGCCGACACCATAGGGTAGCTCATGCGGAGCCGTAGACCTCTTGTGAAGACGAGGTCACGACCTTGCCAACCATGGACTTCTCAGCCTTCCATTAGTCTACGGAAGCACTAATGAAGACGCGGCATCCATTTTTAAATCTTGTAATGATATTACTAGCCAACCCTCCTAAGTTAATTATTAGGTTTTCACTTGTTTACTAACTCACTTGTGGGTTATCCTAAGCCCTTCCCCTTAAACGGGGCGCCGACCCCCATAAGGAGCCACTCTCCCTAGAGACCCAACCAAAACCAGAAAGAAACAGGGGTTGTACCATTCCAAACTTAACATCGAAATGCAACAACAAAATATTACATGAGGCATAACTCATCTCGCAAATTAAATACCATATCAAAATCTCATAATTTGGTACACCCCATTTATAAAACATAACTTAACAGGAATCAAGATGAAAAGGTATAAATTCAACAAAATCATCATCCTCTGGAAGACTAAAGTGTTAACACAAACGGGTTCCCACATCAAGGAATTAACAGTGTCCCGAAACCAACAATTCAACAACACTCAATATCAAGAATAAAATAAAATAAAATAAAATAAAAGAAACAACTTATTTAATTCCAAAATAGATTCCATAATAAATTCCATTCCTAAAATATATTCATACTTAAACCAGAAATAATAAACAATGCTGTCATAAAATTATAAATTGATTTCCTTACTAAATTATCCTCCTACAGTTTGTAATTTAACAAATCAATAATAATGATAAGCAAAAGATTTCTTTCTATTTTATTGTTTCCACTCTAACTAAATTCTGTTTTATTTTAACTAGAAAAAGAATAGAATATTTGTTGATAAAATTAAATTGTTACAGCAACTAGTTAAATAACTGAAATCTGAATAAATACATCAATAAGTATATATACAAATATAAATATATATATATATATATAAAAGTAAATTTCGCAATATATAAATGAAACATATTTAAGAAGTAAATTTTCGCATAGTAGATAAAATCAAAATTCGCACTTTATAAAATTTATATTAATAAATTTGAATGGGTATTCATACCCATACACCGGCACAGCAATAGACGCCGCCCGGCCGTGGACAGTTCAGCAGACTGTCACACGGTTCGGTAGCGAGGTAGTGGGTACGGCCAAGGCCGAACCCCCCCACACACAAAAATAAATATATATAAAATCAACACAAAATTTAATGTACAGTGCTCACGAGTTTTCAATAAATTTAATTTTCATTCAAAATTTCATTTGCTTAAAAATATATGTGTATAAATATATTTATATATATATAAATATATATGTATATATATACACACAGGAGTTTGAACATTACAATAACAGGGAACATAAAATTACTCTACACATTCAATTCACTGTGCATAGTTGAAATAAAAACAAAAATGTTTTATAAGGTATATATATATGAACCAGTAATTCGTTGAAAGGAAATTGTTCTCAATTTTTTTTTTAAAACAAAATGAAATAACAGAAATATTGTTCATTTCCAGGTTTCGAACAAAAACCCCCTTTCAATAAACAACAGTCCAGAATCTCCCAAAATTTCTTTTTCAACATATAACAAACCCTACCCCAAAATTTTCCATTGATTAATCAATAATCCCAACAAATTTCTTTCCACAAACTATTGATTTCCAACCCTAGATGAAAAATTTCACACACAGAGAACAATTCCTATTTTAACAGAGAATAAATAATAAAAAAAGAAGAGAACCTGGCATCCTACGCTTGCAGAAAATTGTGTACGCTTTGTCCCTCTTGCTAAACCAATTCCTTGTTGCCGATCTTCCAGCAAATCCAAATCTTTCTTCCTCTTCACCAATTTTCCAGAAAATAGAAAAAGAAACCAAGGAAAGAAAATGATTGAAAATAAAATTTCTCCAGCATTCGAACAATCCCCTCAAACAAAGAAAACCCTTTCTTAAAATCCATGCCCAAGAATCCTTTCAATTTCCTCTTCCCGTGAATACTAGAGGTCACATTTCAAGAAATAAATCCAAATAATATTTAACCTTAATTCCCTTTTGTTGCCTTTTCCATATTTTATTTTCATTTTTCATGCATTTGTTTAAAACTAAATAAATTTTAAATCCACAAACATGAACTTTTATTTAAATAAATATATACATCCTTCCATAATACTTTATTAACTAATTACTTTCATATTAAAACAATTAAAATCAACCATTGTAGGATACAAAATAAATGTAATATTTTTATTACTACTAATATTTATTCATTGCCATATTTAATTATTATTTTATGTTTTTATTTTATTAATTACTTAATTATTTAATTTACCACATAAAACCATTCACCACTTTAGACAAATCATAAAATCACAATAACATACAAAGACCAATGCAGCTACACAAATGAATGTGACCAATACGCACAAACCAAGAAGGTACAAGACTGTTGACACCTTGGAACGGAGTTACTTTTCATGCCACCTTTGTTCAACTTCCTGCCGTTGGGTTGGTTCAATGCTCGCCCAGACCTATCAAAATAGGTCGAATCGAGTCTTATTCCTGCAAAGTCTGCATCTAATAAGGTGATATACATCATATATACATGTAATCAATTACAAAGCATTGTGAGAAGGATTCACAGTGTAGCAGGGTGCTCGCGAACGAGTGATGCTACCTGTCCCCTCACCAAAACATATCATCATATAAAGCATTATAAAATTTACATTAATTTGCATTAATATCATCAATTATTATTTTCTAGTCTACTGAATTCCAAACAATTTCATCAAACGATCATAATAAAATATCATCATAATAACCATGGCATCATAAGAGTATATAATCAGTAACAGTCTATGCTACCACAACATGATATCAACAGTACCATTCAAATCACAATGTGCCAAACAAAACCACAGAGAATGTCAAAAATCAAACAGTAGCATGAGGGGTATTACAATTTTAGGAGTCCACTCATGATTGCACCAAAGAATTAGAGGACAAACAAGATGAAAAATATGTAAATAAAAAATAGGAATATACTATTTTTCTTCATGAGCCAACAAACAAGTGGCAAAAAAATGTTGAAAAATAAAAGAAGGCTTGAGAGGTAGAAAATAAAATAATATATAGACATCCACATTATTATGAAAGACACGAATTATGGAGGAAGGATTTTTTCTTCTTATATGTCATGTAACAATTTGTGCACCAAGTATCTCTCTCCTTTTTTGGTCTCATTTTAATTCATCAAATATACTCATTGGGCTTATCTTTAGTGTTGTCACTATGTGAGAGTGATTGGAGTTGTCATCATCTCAAGTGTCACTTGCCATATGATCCTTAACAAAAAATTCATCATTCTTTTGGAGAGTTCATGGGATGTATGCATCACTATATGTTTTGGGCTGTACAACCTTCAATTAATTTATTTTAAAATTTAACTTAATATGTTAAATAAATAATCTATCATAAGACCTTCCAAGAGATTTTTAAGTTACTATGTCAACTCCACTATTGTTTTTTTCCCTTTCTAAATAATTATTCCTTTTGTATTGTAAACATTTGTGACAAGATCATGGTTTTCTTTCAACTATTTGAACTCTTTTTCAAGAAATTCCCTAAAAAATTCCAACTTTTTATTTATTTTATTTTCTTCACCATACTCTTCATTTTCAATTCCTTTCAAGGTTACATGAGACAATATGAACTAGGAAATCTTTCCATGATATCCATTCCCTATCCATATTGCTATAGTATTGAATCTAGGGTCTTCATTACCATCACTAGTGAACTTCAAGAAGTTTTATTTTTCCACCATTAGTTGAGATATTTTCATGGTGCTTGGTTTTAAAGTTAGTTTTCTTTGAAGTATATATTTTTAACTAAAGCTATCCTTCCTATTTGATTTTCATATTCTAGTATGCCAACCTCATCTCTTCTTGTGATTTTAAATTATTTATACATGCTTTTATTTCTAATCATCATTCCAAATCATAAAGCTCAAACCATTTATTATGAGGAAAAAGGTGCAATCTCTGATGCAAAGTTTCCATTTATTGGCAATGCTTCATGATTTTTGAATCTTACTTTTCTCTCATCACCAACTTTCTCATCCATTCACCCCTAAGCTACCTCCTTTCAATAGTCCTCCCACTATCTAGTTAACCACCATTTTTTTCAATAGTCCTTGTGTGATGAAGTTTATCCTCTACATCTCTCTTAATGTTGTATAAAATGATCCTTCCCACCATCCCCACTTTTTCTTTTGATTTATTCTCCTCTATTTATTTTCTCAAACTTCTCCACTCATTTTGTCCTACTATGGGTTGTAATAGTTCAACCCTTCTCTTATGTCTAAGAACCCTCAATGTTTTGATTCTACTCTTAAGATCTCTTTCTATTCTAATTAGATTATTCTTATTTAAAAAAAAAAAACTTATAAACAATAAATAAATTAATTGTTGATTTAAAAATCAAATCTCTTTAAATCTTCATTTAAAAAAAAAAAGCTCACCAACTATTTATTTATAAACCCTTTATAAAATAATTAATACTAAATATTAATCGATTATTATTATTTTTAACTCATGATTCATAAGTTACCATAATGATTATGTTCACCCCCTTTAATATTCTTCCTCTTTTCCTACTTTGTTGTTATGATTATGTTCACCCCCTTTAATATTCTTCCTCTTTTCCTACTTTTTTGTTATAGTATTTTGAGAGCACTCTTATTTCTTACTGTTGTTCCTCACAATTTCTAGTTCTTAAAATCAAGAAGCACAAATGATGTGTGGTCTTAGTGAAAAAGAAAATTCAGAAACAAGACTATTAGGGAGCCAAGTTTCTCTCTTAGGATGGCAAAATTCAAGTGGCCAAAAAATCTTCATTGCCATAAACATGTGTTGCTTGTCTTCAAAGTTAAGCTACTTCAAATTCACAAAGTTAATCAGATGATTTTTTTGGCAAAGTTAATCAGATCGTTTTGTAAGTCAAATGGGATGGTAGTAATGGCATGACAGCCATCTCTTGGTTGTAATGTGTTCATAAAAAAATATAGTTGGTTTTAAATTATAGATTTTTGTGTTAGATATTATTATTGAAAAGAAAGTTTCTCAATAGTTAATAGTTAGTTTTTTTTATAGCAAAGATGTTTACAAAAGTTAGAAGGGTGCAGATCTTTTATTAAAATCGGTGAACAACGTAATACATAATATATTTTCTATGTTATTTTATTATTATTATTTCTATTTATTTAATTTTAATTTCTACAGTGATATTAGATTCATGATGAAAATAAAAACATGATGAATGCTGAAATATAATTGTTGTATTATATGGATTCATCACACAAAGAAGATGATTCATACAAACATATTTTAAGATAAAATTATTTGATGTTAAAAATGGCCTAAGTATTATAATTATCAACAATATTATACCACTTAACACATTCTTATAAAAATCTAACACAAACTATATAAAATCTTATCAATATATAAAATTGAGATACTTTTATATTTAAAATGTATACCACTCTAAAAGGATAGTTATTTCATTTTATTATCTTGAATTAAAAATTTGATGTAGAAGAAAATAAAAAAAAGGGAAACCTCTTTCTTTAGATTATAAAAATTTCACAATAAAATTCTAAGCAGGAATGAGGGAAAAACTTTAGGAAGGATAAAATTTCCCATTCAAAATTATTGATAGTTGTAATTATTGATTATTTTTGGGTGAATTGGTGTCATCCAAAATTTTGAAGTAAGGATTGTAAAAATTTAGATATATTAGCTATAGTGTGAATAGTAATGATTATGGAAAAGTCAAAATATTTGCATGGCCTAAATGGTATTAAGAAGATCACCAAAGAAATCATGTATGGTGTGATTTAGGTCACTTGTTTCATTTTCATAAATAGAAGATCTTTATCATATAATCTAGTCACCTCCTTAATGGATTTCACCTTGATTTGGTAAAGTTAGTCTAGGTACACAAAATCAAATTATAGTCAACTAAGAACCAACCTAATGCATGTATGTTCCCCACAAGAAAATGGGAGGTCTTCCCAAAGGTTTTGTTTAAATTCAACCACTCTTTAACATTGATATAAATAATCTTGTAATCCCATTTTTTTACTAATCTTAGTTAGGGCCAATTACTCCTCCTTGAAGTTGCAATGAATTGTTTATATAAGTGAAACATGAATATATTTTAAGATATCATTTACATAAATTAGATAAATTATATATGAAAATCTAGGAAGACTTGAGGTAATATCCTAAGGTCAAACCTTAGGTTGCATATAAGAAAATATCAGGTTCACAAAAATATAAAGAAATAAATTACTTTTAAACACAAATAATCTAAGACAAATTAAATAAATACATTTAATAATAAAAATAAGTTAAATTAGTTGGGTTAGTAAATAAATAAATGAGAGGGTAGAGTACTTAGATATAGACTAATGATGAAATAATGCCACTAATTTTATGTACAATCCATTTTCCACATATTCTATGTAGTTTTAGAATTTTGTATTGTTCAATCTTGCACCCCTTGGGTTCAATCTTGATTGACACATGTATTTGATTTTATGCATGGAAATTAACTATGCCATGTTTGTCTATGTGATTTGACAAAATGTTTATTTAGTAAAGCTAATTTCATCTTTGCTCCTTTGGTACCTAAATGTGGTCAAGGTGATGTTTATTAACACCTTTAGGATATTGTTTGAACTCAACAAGGAATGTGTCATCCTAGGTCAACCTCTTTTTCAAGTCAAGTTAACAATGGGGAATGATGTCAAATACAACATACAAAAGCATCCGTGTGGCCTATATGTAGATAAAGTGGATTTTATTTTTTTCCCTTTAAAAACTAAATCACACTCTAATGATCTCACCTTACATTTAAGTTAATGGAACATTTAATGTCTTTAAATATCATGACATAGCATGCCCCATAACATGTCCCATAAACACATGTTAAGTTAGCTCATAATGGCTAGTAGGAAGGGGCAAGAGATCTAGACTTTCAATTTAAAATTTAAAAATGTGGGTTCGTTTCCATGTGTCTTAGGATTGAACTAGGACAACATGAAGTGACATAAAAATGAACCTCAAGGACAAGCCACCACTCCAACATATGTAACAATTGTGTGGATGTGAGTGTGAATATGTTATTATATTTAGGTCATTCCACCAAACTCTACACAAAAATAAATGAAAAATGGTATGAATATACAAATTTCACCATTACAAATAGTAATTTTAATTTATAATGATTATACAATTACCAAATACTACATATATGTATATTATTTTAATGTAAACATTATTTTATAATTCTTTAAGATCAAATAAGAGATATACAATAAATAAAAAAATATTTAAAAGAAATCATTGAACAATAAAATTATAGAGTTTATTAAAAAAATAACATGTAAAAAACTCTTTTAGACTTTCAAATAATATTTCTTAAAAAATATTTTTATATTTTTTAACAATAATTATACAAACATTTTAAAATTATTAATAGAATCTAAAATGAACTAATTTAAAATCCTACACAAATTTTATTAAAATATTCATGAAATTTTTAATACTACAAAACTGCTAATTTATTTAAATTTCAAATTAATGAAAGACTGAATAGTCGTTGAGAGAACATTAAGATTATTTGAAAGTAAAATTTAATGGAAAAAAAACCTACTGTTGGAAAAAAAAGCATATCAGGTTAAGATATAGATAAAAAATTTGTCTCTTTCATTTATAGAAAATGTTCTCTTTTTGAGAATGTTTCTCATTTTCTCTCAATGTTTTGTTATGTTTTCTTGTTCTTTTTCTTAGAATTTTTTGTCAATGCTTTTTTTTAAAAAAGAAGAAGATAATATTAAGAGGATCAAATGCTTCACTCACATAAAAATGTTCCTTTTTTTTTCAGCAAAATATAACATAGTGTTTGGTGTGCACCCCTCAATATTTTTAGCTGCATTTAGTATTGTTAAAAATCTATTGGTAGAAATATAGTTAAGAGTGAGTATTAGAAGTTGTATTTTTTTTGTAATTTTTTATTAAGTTTTTTAATGATTTTTTAAAGTGGATACATCCTAAAAATCACATCACCAAGTGTGCACATCACATAACTTGCACCATAATAATCAAAAATACAATTTTTTTCCAATGTGTAAAGATTGAAGTGTAGAACATTATTATATATTTTTTCAAACTTGTAGAAGAAGATCCTACATTTTTTCCAAAATAGTCGCTTGAGATAAATGTTATAGTACAAGATCAATTTGATTCATAAGACTAATCAACAAGAGATCATCTTCAATGCAAAGGACCTCCCCAAATGTTGACTCCAAAAAACTTGGTTGGAGAACAATCTCACCAACCCATTTCATTAAACCCATTCTAATACCATGCCAATTTTAAAATAACTACACACTAATAATATTATTTTTTATTCTATACCATGTTTAAGAAATGCAACACTTATGTCATTAGACAAGTGATTAATTACATAAATATATGAATATTTTACAAATATTATTGATAACAAAGAACTCAATCCTCTTACAACTTTAACATAATAACCATACTTTTATTACAAAAAATATTACCTTAAAAATATTACATCTATATTCTCACATATTCATACTACTAACTTAATTGAACACATAACATAAATATTCTTCAATGAAAAACAATTTGATTTCATACATTTACACAATAAAATCTAATTTGTCAATAATTTATCTTTGCATTATAATTATTCAAAATTATAAATTTATTATTGAGCCTAAAAAATATGACCTACTTTTCCCAAATGTTGCACTAATTCATGAAAAGCATCCACAACTCTATTTTCCATATTCCCATCTCTACCAAATCATCTTCTAACTGAACGCCTTTGGAATTATATATAGAGAACTCAACTTCCTTTCCCACGTGGGAAGATGGAGTGAAAACACCTATGTATAACCATAATGCAACGAAAGAGTGATATCATCATAAGTGGAATTTATGACAATGCATATCATCGCTACCGCGTTGGCATGACGCTCTTCTGAAAGGCATACTTCCAATAATGGCTATACGTCTTTCGCCGGTCGAAAGAGTCAACCAAAGTGAGACCAGGAAAGGTTAAACACTTCACATTCACCTCCATGCCAAGTGCTGTCCTTCCACATATATTATACATTCAGATGGCCATTTCTTCCACAAATTATACAATATAATCAACCACTAAACACTCATATTACATAATAATACACCTAATTATCTAGAAACTATTATTACCTCTCTATTTAAAGATTGAAGGAAAGCTCCAAAGGCTTATATGTGACATGCTACTGTGAGCTTTACCCTCCTCAAACTCTCCATATCCTTCAGGCTTTGTATGACTAGTAGCTCCCCCCGAGTGTGTACCATCAACGTCTTTAACGAACTGCAGTTTTCTAATTCTTCTATTTTCCTAAGCTCCTCACACTCCGACATATTCAGATGCTCTAGATTGACCAAATCATAATTATTAAGGCTTATGATTTGCAGATTTGAACATCTGCTCACCTCAACCGTCCTGACGATATTGGCAAGCTTTCGATCTCTAATAATTCATGATTTTCTATAAGCTGTAGAATTTTCTGACTTAGGCAACCTTGTTGAGAGATTGATATCCTAGACACATCATAGACACTTAAATATAAAACTCTGAGCCTGCACAATGAAGAAGAAAAGTACCCTGACTAGATAATCAGTTCTGTGAGCTCGACGCAATGGTCGATATACAGAGAATAAAGGCTAGTAAGTTGCGCAAGTGTTTCCAATGAGATCATCACCCCATTGCATCCACTCAAATGTAGATTCTGTACATTTGTCAAATCCTCGAACTTGCTAGGCTGCGATTTGAGCTTATGCCATTTCTCTAAGTGGGAGCAAAATGTAGTATCATAAAATTGCACCCCATGGTAATTTAACCTAGCTTATGAATATCCTTTTGGTATCATGATGTTACTTATGTTTTGTCAATTTTCTTTAGTGTGCATATTCACGTTGATTCATAAGTCTGCTAAAGTGGGAGCAAAATGTAGTCATAAAATTTTACCCCATGGTAATTTAATCTACATTTTTGCATCCAGTTTAGTCTCCACTCCCTTAGTATTTGTGTAGGCTCATTTCAACCCTTGCATCAGTCTTTTCCACTCTTAGTATGTTTAGGACACCTTTTTAGTAGCTACCTTTCTACATCAGCTTTGCATCAAACCTTGTGCTTTTCTAGTTCTTTCCATCTTTGAGCATAATTTTTCCAGACACTAGTCGCACGCTGCACATACATTTGCGTGCCACACAGATGTCCCGCAACATTTTTATGTTCAAATGGTTGTTTCCAAGTGTGTTTCCACTTGTCACCTCCTTTTGTTAGTGGTAACGGCCCGGGAATGTTCTTTTCCCTCCTCTTCTCTCTTTAAAAGTGGTCTTTTCAATTCATTTGGTCTTCTTGGGTTTTATCTTGAACTCTCTTCTCCTTTATTGGATATTCTTTTTCTCTTTTCTCACTCTCTCAATCTTGCACAACTCTCTTGCTTGCTACAATGCTCTCAAGCTCTTACAACACTCTTTGCAAGTCTCTTGGCTCTCACAAATATCTCTCTTTCTCTCTTTGGATTTCTCAAGCATTGTAGGTGATATATATCTACTTACCTTGTTTCTTTGTGCATCTTGGCATTTCTCACATCCATTGTATATGTATTGACTATCTCATCTATTTATCTATTTCAGTGTCTATTATTTTCTCTATCTATCTATCTAGTTGTCTATGGAGGTGGGAACACCAAAATGGGTGTTTGACTAAGGCAAGCCCCTAAACAACACCAACAATTTTCCTCGATCTTATGTGTGTAGGTATTGGAGATATTACTTTGCTGGAGACTTCATCTCTTGGTCTATTGTGAGCACTTTCTTTCTCTTCCTTCATTTTTATCATATATATTCTATTTATTTTACATTTCATTTAGTTTCATCTACATTCTATTTATTGTTTGTCATTATTCTACATTCTTAAAGTTCCTAGTAATCAAAATTGCTAGTAGTTACTTAGCCATTTTATGGACATTCTCGGTTTTCAGTCCATACATGCTATCATCCGTGTGTTGCATTGTCATCCTTTGGCTGAGAGTTCATCATTCTATCTAGAAAACCTTTGTGACTTGCTCATTATAATCTTGGAACTCTCATTACTTTATCCCATCACTTGAGCTCTGTTCCCTGAGGTAGTTGAGGACCAGTTGCTCCTTGAAGACTCTTTCTTGTCTCGAGACTCGAGTATAGAAAATCTCCTCTAAATATAAATGAAATAAATATTTATATATGGACATTTTCTTTCTTATACTTTAATTTGTATTTCATGTATATAGTTTCAGGATATTTATGAATGGTTTTGGATCTTTAGGAGTTATAATGTAAATTTTAGATTTGGGAAGATCTTATAATTTTTCAGAATTAGTAAAATTTTACTAATTAGTAGGCTCCCTTCATCTCTCTCTCCTCCTCCCATCTTACCTCCTTCCTCAGATCTTTCCTCTCTCAGCACCCCTTCTTTCCCCTCTTTCTCTCTTCTTCCTCTTTCCATTTTACCTCTATTTCCTCCTCCCTCCTTCCTCTCTCCCTCCCTCCTCCTTCTTGTCTCTATCTATCTCTATCTATCTATCTCTCTCTCATTCCATGTTCCTATCTCTCTCCTTCTCCATCACCTCTCTCTCCCCCCCTTCTCCCTCTCTCTCCTTTCCTCACATATCCCTTCTACCTTTCCCTCCCTTCCTCTTCCCTCTCTTTCTCTTTCATTCTTTCCTCCCCTCTCTACTTATTTCTATCTCACCAATCTCTCTCTCCCTACATGCCTCTGGGTGCTAGCAAGAAGTTGAGTCCACTTTTTGGCTAAAAAGTGGAAGTGTTTTCCTTGATTTTCAGAATTTGACACATTTGACCTTAAAATTTGAGGCACTTAGAGATGGAATCTTCAAAAAAGTCACTGATCATAAAAATGTAGTACTTAGAGTCTAGTTTCCAAATATGTAATTTATTTCAATACCCAGATTGGAAAAATTGAGTTTCAATAGATGTTTCTAAAAACCACTATTTAAAAGTCACTTTTTTTTTTACCATACCATTCATGTGTACGACATCCATATTTCGACCTAAATTATTGTATTTTTCTAAATCATTTTGGGAAAATATTTGACTCATTGAAGCTTGTTTTCAATTTTTTTGGTAATTTTTTATTGATTTTTTTTTTTGTTAAATTTTTATTAGGCATATTTGTCATTTTGAAAAATTGTTGTGTACGACAAACATAAGATGACCTAAACTTATCATTTTTTGATTTTTTTAAAATTGAAAAGAATTGTCTGAAGTTTGTTCTCATGAAATCCGTTCGTCAAAATGCTATGATCAAAAGTTATTAAAATGGTAAAAAACCTTGATATTTAAAATTTATGGACCAGTTTCATTATAGATTAATTGAAAAATAGAAAAAATAATCCAATTGTAAAAAAAATTACATATTTGAAATCTGCATTGCCTCATCTAAAATGGGTTTTAATTTCGTCAAAAAATTTTGCAATAAAAGTTGTTAACCATATGTCCAAACTCAGTATTTTTCTCTGACATTGTTAGGACCTTCAATTTGTAGGTCAAATTAGGTTGAAGGCCTAGGTTCAGATTCCCAATTCTTTTCCCGAACCAAAATACAAGGCAAAAAACCAACCACAAAGCATATCCAATTTTAAATTTTTAGAAACGGGATCCCATTTCCCAATATTAAATGCCATGACCGTTGACAGGGAAACGGGATCCCATTCCTTTGTCAACGGTCCCCACATTTAATATTGGGAACGTGATCCCAATTATAAAATAGGATCCTATTTTTAATAAATAGGATCCCGTTTGTTTTTAACCCTGTTGTTTTAAATTTACTGGAAAAGTTTACTGTGATGTCTGCAACTTCACATGTACGATCGAGTATGGCATATTGGGCGATTTTTCATCAACTAGTCTTTGCAGGTGGTGAACTTGCATTTTTGATTGATTTTTTCAAAGGAGGCATCATGTAAACCGTTTTTGAAGTGGAATTGTGTTAGTTTTGTAGTTGTTTAGAGGAACAAAAGGTCTTCAACTTGCAATATGGATTGAATTTTTCAAAGGAGGCATGAAGAAAACAGTTTTTAAAGTGGAATTGTGCTAGTTTTCTACTTGTTTTGAGGAACACAAGAGGAAGATTTTTGTCCTTATAGGTCTTCAACTTCCAATTTGCATTGAATTTTTTTGAAGAATTTTACTATTGACATTCATTTGTGCTTGAGAATTTTATAATTATGAGAGATAAAGCTCATAATAAGAGGAGGAAGACATAGACTCCTGAAGAAATTGAAGCAAATAAAGAGGAGAGACAAAGACAAAGAGAAAAAAGAATAAGAATTAAATCAATGAATGATGGGGGAGCATCCAATTCCACAACTATTGAAGATGAAAACATTGAGGAGACCATGGTTGTAGATGAAGCGAATTTGCAAGAAGTCAATTTGAAGAAGAATATGATTATACAAGCAAGTCCTACTATATCTTCAAATCCCTCTTTCAATGCTATGGAGAATGTTTTAATATGCACAAATCCAGGTACGTCTTCAAATCCACATGTTAGTGAAATGGTAAATTCATATGTAGAAGTTTTACAAGATGCTGGACTTAATGATGTTGAGATTGATAATGTTCGGAGACATGAAACTTTTATAGAATTTGTTGAAAATAAAAAATAAAATCTTTTGTTGAAAATGAAAATGAGAATGATCCCTTTGTTGAAAATGAAAACGAAAACTGTTTTGATGATGAAAATGAAAATGAAAATCATTTTGTTGATGAAAATGTAAATCATTTTGAAGTTGAAAATGAAGAAGAAAGTGAAAATCTAGAATGTGATGTTGAATTTAATGAAAATACTATTTTAAAAATTTAAAGTGGTGTTTTTGATAATCTTCTTGGTCAAATTTCTTGTAGGAAAATAAAAACAAATGCGAGTAGAATACACAACAAATTCTTTTATCATCAAAAATTTGCATTTCAATGTCAACTAATGATGCAATTGATGAGAATGAAAAAACTGAGGAAAATAATGAAAAGGTTAGGCTTTTTTGTTAAACCAAAAAGAAAAGATCAATCATTAAAACATGTTATGTCTATTTTTTCTAGTGCCATTCAATCTATTGGGAAAAATAGTTGATCTAAAGATAAAAATGCAACAAGAAGAGCCATAACAACTACTATAGTTAATGAAGCAACTTTGAATAAAAGAATGGTAAGCAATATTAGTGAAGTTTTAAAAATACATCCTAAAACATTGCTAAGAGCAGCAAAAAGAAGAGAAATTATAGAAAATGATCCTATCAACCAATGTTGGAGTTTCAATGATCGAATCCTGAGGTCTGATATAAAATTGAATGTTGAAATTAAATCTTTGATTGAAAAATATTGGCATGATAATACTAGGGTTTTATCTAATGCTAGAGATGTTTTAAAATTAAGGGTGGGTTCCAAAGTTCGTGATCCTCACCCAAAAAACCTATTAGATGCAACACAAATTGAATTTTATAGAAAATTTTGTGGTGATTTAGTTTTACTTGGTAATATTAAAATAAGTCAAAGGTCTTTTGAAAAATGTAAACCCTGGTATGTAAAAATTAATAAGAAACAAATATCTTGTTGTAAAACACATGTTCAATTTCATTATTTTTATGATGTTTTTTGATATATACATTGTACCTTGCATACTAACATGTTTATAGAAGAATGTGGTATTAATATGCCACCTGAAGCAATAAGGGAGTTTATTTCAGGTTTGTTTTGTGAAAGATCTAATGGTAAATTTTTTTATTTAATTTCTTGTATTTCTAGACAATGCATTAACTGTGGAAATCTTTCATTCTTAAGAATTTGTATGCATTGAAGTGTTGCTGATGGTTTTGGACAAATATTAGTAGATGTTAAAAGATTTAAGAATGTTCAATATTCTTTAAAAGATGGAAAAATAGGAAATCATTGTGATTTAGTTACAAAAAAAGTTAGTGTGCATGCATTCATGAGTGAATTTAAGAATAAGATTGTACCAAAATATGTCATGCACTCTCAACATGCTTGATGGCTTGATGGCCAATTTCGCGCATGTAGAAACACATTTCCAATTGGTTCTATACTTTCAGTGGTTGATTTTGCAGAAAATTATACTCTAGCTTTGCAAGAGGAAATTCAATCATAGTATTAGAATTCAGTGCAAGTAGCTATGTTTGTCCATATTGTTTATAGACATGCAGATGATAGCACTAAGGATGATAAAAATGTTTTGAGGGAAGTATAATTTTTATTTGAGTGACAACCAATTACACTCGTCAGAGTTTGTTCAATACTGTTTCAGTATATTTTATAGAAATTTAAGAGAAAGAGGAATCTAGATGAAAGAACACCTCATATAGTCAGATAATTGTATGGGGCAGTTCAAGAATGCTCGAATGTTCTATTGGTTAAGTAGGGTTCACAAGGAACTTAATGTCCAACATGTATGGAGTTTTTTTGAAGCTGGGCATGGTAAAGGAGAACATGATGGAGCTGGTGTGTGTGTCAAAAGAATTCTTGCTAGAGAACAATTAAAATTCAAGGATGCAATAAAATTTAAAGATGCACGTGGGATTGCAGATTGGTGTAATACAAGATTATCTGCACTTGGTTCGAGTGAGTACTCTATAGTTCATCAATTCTTTTGGTTGGATGAAGAAGAGAACATTGTACCTAGAGTTGATTGTGAGATAATCAGTGGATCTACTAAATGGCATTCATTTAGGAGTTCAACAACAAGCACATGGACTATCTGGACAAGGGATCTTGCATGTTTTTGTTAGTTTTGTATCTCAAGATATTGGGAAGCATGTTAAAATACAAAATGGGTTGAACAGTGGGAGAAAAGATCGTTGACACCTGCACAAGCACATCATCAATATGAAAGAACTATTGAAGAAAATGATCAAGTGTTTGCATCTAAAGACTATGACCGTGTTTCAGACCTTTTACAAGAAGGTAATTTAATCCAATTTATTCATTTTATTTCACTTTAATAAGTTATTTCGTAATACTAAATTATTTATATGGATACGCACAAGTTATTAAATCAAAATTTGTTTGCAGGACATTTGTATGCTATTGTTGCACTTGAGGGGAATGAAGAGCAAACAATATATTGGTTGGCTTGTTGTGTGGAGACTAAACATAAGTTAATAGCACCTTGAGAAGATGATGATGGCTATCATTATCCAACAGGTACAATGATGTTGGAAATAGGATTCCATTTAATTGCAAATCCTAAACATTAATTATTTCATGTATCTCCTAAGTTCTTGGAATGTGTTCAACAACAAGATTAGGATGAGATTAATATTTGATGAAATAATCATGATTATTGACATTTGTAATTAATTCTAAATGTTAGAAGCATGTGAGGGTGTCCATTGTGAGTTCCTAAATAATAGGGGCACACGGGGCACCCACATGGTAAGGTGACACTCACCTTAAGTTCAGTTAAATATTTAGAGTAAGAGATAACACTTCTAAATGCATGTAAAGATCCTAGTAGTTAGGGTTTGATGTTTGTATGCACGAAGTTTAGTTTAGTTTAGTTCAAATCAGTTTAGTTTAGTTTAGTTTAGTTCAGTTATGTTCGGTTTAGTTTAGTTCAATTCAGTTCAGTTAAGTTCAATTCAATTCAATTATCTTTAGTTAGTTTTAGTTGAATGCTATTTGAATTCAGTTAACTTGGAATGTATGGCTAATGAATTGAGTTGTATAACAATTAATAGGTGATGACCATTCTTGCATGAATGGTGTTGAGTAAATGTTTTAGTTAACAAGAAATGACTTGGAGCCAACTTGGGTGCCCAAGTTGTCTTCTTAGAATTACCTCCTTTGCATGTTGAGATATTTCTGAAGGCTTAGTTAAGTAGGATTAATTTTGGGTGCCTAATTTGATGATGAAGCCTTGAAGATATTTACAGAATGAAGGTTCAATTGCCACTTCAGTTTGGGACACCCAAATGGATGAAGCACATGTTTTAGCATTGTTCTTCACAACATAAATCTACTTGCAAGAGATAGGAAATCCTTTTAGGGATAGGGCTTGAGAATTGTAATTGTAACTGAAGATGAGTTTACAAAGCTGATTAAAGCCTATTTATCTCTTGAGCAAGTTGAAGAGAGTTATGATCAGTTTTATTTCATGTTGTGAAGAAGTTCTGGTGAAGGCGGAAGAAGCATTCTCAAGCAAGAATTGGAGCTATTGCAATTCAGAGATTGAATAATAGAATAATTCTTGGTGTAGTTTTTTCCTGAAAGGGTTTCTCCATGGTACATCTTGTGTAATCTTTCTAATATCCTGTCTACTTCTATCAACTTCTATCTACACTCTACAATAGTAAAATGGAATAATCAAGATAATCACCCACAAAGAATATATGTAACAAAGGAAAATCTTATTTAGATCAGCAATATTAAAGTTTTACAGAGTATTAAACTAAGAAAACACCTCAATTTTCAACATTTGGTATCAGAGCTAAGGTTGGGTAGAGTATTGGGACGCCTTTCTCTTAAAATATTGGAGGTTTTTTGGTTGTAATGGGAGCTTTTACTATTTTTGTTATTGCTTATTTTGGATTTAAATAAGTTTGTTACAAGAGGTATATATTCTTGCTTTAGAGGATGTTTATCATGTGTCATTGAGAGCTTGGATTCACAGGTTTGGTGTGAGCTTATGACAGAAATGTGGTTTTGATTATGTGCATCATGATGCCATGGGATTGTTCAGTATCACGGTTCAGTGGGAGAATTTGGTAGTGAAGCAGATTCTTGGTTGTAGGATGGTTTTATTATTATGTCATGTATACTCTTAATTAGTGGTTTAGAGTTGTGGCATAGTACATGTTATGATAATTTTGATCATGAGGAAATGCCTAAAATTCCATATGCTTTTAACAGTGATGGTTTGATGTTTATCTTGTTGCCATGTATAGCTCGGTATCACAATTCAGTGGGAGCTTTGGTAGGATATATTGATCTTCATGAAGAGGATGGTAGTCACGATGTCGTGTGTGACTCGGTACCATGGTTCAGTGGGAGTTGTTGGTAGTGACATGGATGCATCATTGGTAAGGTTATCTCCATGTGATTAGAGATATGGTTTATTGGTTTAGAGTGTATTTGTTATTGATGTCATGGTTTACACTTGATATGAATTTAGAGTTTGGAATATTACATGGTTCTCTTGAGACAAGGATGTATAAGTAAGTTATGATGCATGTGATCTCCTAAGAGGATATGGTTAGATCATGGATGTCATGTTTATGTTCAAGGTTCGAGCTTTGAAATTCATCTTGTGTAGTTCTCTTAAGTATTGGGTACATTAAATCATTTGCTTGATTACTTCATGAAAGTGTTGTGTTGCATTTGGAGTTTGGCATGGATTGGTTGGTTACAGGTCCTCATGGATACTTGGAGAAATAAGTGAGGCAGGAGTTCTCTTACATGGTAAGAGATATTTGTTGGAATGGTTACTTGCAAGAAAAGTTTTTTCAACATAAAAGACTGAGGAGCCTAAACCTTGGTTGAATGTGAGTTCAACACACTCGGTGGTTTAACATGCCTCCAAAGAGGCGGTTTGGATACAGAGGCTTGGGAAAGGTATTTGTTTGGTTGATAATGGGAAGGTATTAATTGAGAAATTTGAAACTTTAATTAATGTTACGAATTATCTTATAAAATCATATAAGTTCTCTTGGTTTGAATGCAAATACTTTTAAATGCAGGTGCTTGAGTTGTGTACATATAGATAGTTTTATATAAATTAAAATATGTATGTTTTGATGATTTCATTGATATTGCTTGTACCTTTTTGATATCAGGTGGCATGAAGACCTACTACATTCCGAGCACGAGTTTGAGATGTTCTTCAGATGGTATATCCAAATTTTGTAAACATTGTTTTGAGATGACATATATGCACATACATACTTACACAATTAAACATTTTGTACAAATTACAAATACATGTACATACACAATTATGTACTCTATGTACTTTTATGTGTCTAAATCAATATTATATATATTTTGTTTGTTAAATGTGCATGTTTTCCTACTTTGAAACTTTATATTTGATTGCATAATCACTAAATATCATGCATAAATTATTGTTAAATCAATTATATCCTTAAGATGTTGCATTACGACCCTTTAAGAAATCCCCTTAAGACGTTTCGTATTAACACATATCCTAAATATTATACTTAAGACATCCCCTTAAGATGACCCCTTAAGACATCCCCTTAAGATGACCCCTTAAGACAACCCCTTAAGATGTTTCATATTAAGACGTATTAGGACCCCTTAAGACATCCCATTAAAACATCATATTAGGATCCCTTAAGACATCCCCTTAAGACATAGTATTAGGAACCCTTAAGATATCCCCTTAAGACATCGTATTAGGATCCCTTAAGACATCCCCTTAAGACGTCGAATTAGGACCCCTTAAGACAACCTATAAATTAGTGTTGGATGTTATTATTTGTTTTGATAGCTTATAAATTAGTATCAGATGCTATTATTTGTTTTGATAGCTTGTAAATTAGTATTGGATGCTATTATTTGTTTTGTTAGTAGGTGGGAGGTTTTACCTACTTGGTAAATTCCAAATACATGGTTATAATAGGTGGGAGGTTTTACCTACTTGGTAAATGCCAAATACATGGTTATGCCAACTTAGGTAAAGACAAAAAATGGTTATGGGGAGGTGGCAAATAAGTCCAAAATAGGGTGTGACATTCAACTACCCAAATGTGGGTGTGAATGACACATGTGATTGTAGCATTATGCCACATGTCCTCCTCCTAACCATTATAATATAACCTAAGCAAGCTTAATAATGTGTGTAGGAAAAATAAATATTCCCTAACATAAGGAAAATAAAAAACCTACACCAACACCCCCCCTTAAGCATAGCTTAGGTGGGTGAGAAGGCACAAAGATGCAAATATGGGTCCTAACTACTAGGCCATGTTAGGTACTCATGTACAAAATACTCTCACAAATGGAGTAAAGGAGAAAACCTAGTGGGACAAAAATCCTCCCCAAAAGAGAAAAGAAAACAAGTTTCCCAACATAAGAAGAATCCCATGCAAGGAAGAAGTCACCTCCAAAATAGAAAGGATAGGAAAGACCATGTAGCCTTCCAAAAAGTAGTCAACTATGCCAATGGTTGAAGCTCGAAACTGAATGTAGAACATGGTCCATGATCGTCGAACAATGTTCCTCCCCTTAGGAAGAAACAAAACCAAAGGTGTATGAAGAATGTCTTCCCATTCTTGAAATGAATATGAGGGAAGAAATCTCAAAAAGTATAAAGTCTCTGAAAACTGCTCATTTGTCTCCATGTCGATGCTAAAAGCTACCACCACCAAATCAGGTGTTCTAGGCCACATTGATGAAGATGACAATCCAAAACTTAGTAGAGATGTGTGTAGAACAAAATCCAAAAACTCAACTACCTCCTCTGAAGACAAAGATGCCTCCTCCAAATGCTTCTCAAAAGTATCCACACTCATGTCAAATTGCGATGAATGATCATGTGGAGAATGAACAAGAGGATCCAAAGGTTCCTCCATAACAACTGAAGAAGAATCGACTTCATCAAAGAGAAGATGGATGTCATGAATAGTGTCTCCCAAGTTTGGAATATGAGACTCTATGAACAAACCTACAATGTCTGTCAAGTAGTCATCCCAAGCAACTATAGCTGGAAGACAATGTCGATCTTTTTGTACTAAATCACAAGTAGCCATGAATGTAACACAAGTATCCTCAGAAGCAACAATAGATAGAGGAGAAGGAATGCAAGGCTCAATAACTGGATTTGATGTGAGAATACCAAGATTCAAATAGCCAAAATTCTCCTCAAAATCAAATGTCACACAAGGAGTGTGATCAATAGCCAAAGGATCAAAACCATCATCAGGTGAAAAGTTTGAAAAGGTATACAACCGAGATTCATGATCAACTATCCCAGTAGCAATTATCTCTCTGATCTCCAAGTCTCTGATGATAACTGAATCAGGTGTGAATTCCATAGTCTTCCTTGCTCCACAATGAGTGATTTGATAGATGGAAAGAAGATTATTTGTCAAGTGAGGTACACACAAAACATCATTGAAGGTGCCATCCCCACTATCAATAGAAACCTTCCCAATTACACTCATGTAAGTGTTGTTGCCCATCAAAATAGGTGGCATAACACAAGGCTCAAAAGAAGAGAACACAAATTGTGAAGAAGCCATATGATGAGAAGCTCTAGAATCTAGGAGCCATTTCCCCGATTCATGACTTGTAGAAGCACAAAGAGCTTTACCTTTATTTTTCTTAGACTCAGAAGAAAATTCTACATGACCTTTATCCTTACTAGATCCTGAATGTTTGGAATGTGAAGAAGAAGAAGTAGACTCAGACATTCTAGAAGGTAGATCAATGTTGTTCTTCTTAAGAAGATGTTTCAGCTAATCAATATCCTTCTTATAACAAGAATGTTCTTCATGTCCAATACTCTTGCAATATGAACAAGTAGACTTCTCCTTCTTAGATGAGTCCTCCTTGGAAGAGTATTTGTGTTGTACTTGATCTGTGTGTGGATTTTTCGTAGATTTCTTTTGTTTCTTGTCAGATTGTCCTGACTCTTTTTGTCCCTTAGGCTGATTAGCCAACAAGGCCTGAGTTTGTGATGGCTTTATGAGATCCATAGAAAGAAGCTTCTGTTGTTCATGCATTAACATCTCAGAAAAAAGATGTAGATGAAGGCATAGTATATGTAGATCCCATACTCAGTCTATGAGTATGAAAGCTAGAAACAAAAGCTGCAAATTCAGGACCAAGTTTATTCAATGTATTATAGATTAACTGAATGTCCTTTTTATCAATACCACAAGCTTTACATTGTGCTCTCAGATCATTGACCTTAGTAATATAATCCTAGATGTTGCCAAAGTTATTTGGATCAAGGCTCATCAGTTCATTATCAATCTGATAACCTTTAACTTCATCTGTTGTACCATACAAAGATTTTAAATTTTCTCAAACATCATGTGAATTTGTACAAGATTCAATCTGAAACATAAGATCAAGGGAAACAAAGCTATGAAGACATCCAAGAGCTTTTGTATGTTCAAGCATCCATTTTATCTTTTCCTTATCATCTTTAGGTTCAACTACCTTGTTTTCAACATATGGAGTATACCCAAATTGCATTAAGGAATTCCATGCATGTTGATGCCATGTTGCATAATTATAAGGTGTTAGCAAAGGAACTTTAGAATGATCCATGTGTGAAGGAAAAGTAGAGCACAAGTGAACAGATCAAAAACACACACACACAAAGAGAGACCCCCCCTTTTTCACTTAATCAAGAATCGCCCCCAACAAAAAATGATTTGGTACTTTATAAATTAGTGCGTTTACAATGTTGGAGTTGTTTTCCAGAGGTTTACAAATGTCTAAAATAGACCCAAATACTGAAAGTATAATAAAATATTAGAATGAGAACATCAAAATAGCACCAATGTGTAGTGCTTGGAAAAATATTCACTTTCAAAAAAAGAATCACCTCAATACGAGGTCGTATGTGAAAGTTACATCCGTTTGAAGCTCAAAAAAATGAAGACTATCCTTCAGATCTGATGAAAAACCTAAATTTCTGGAAAAATGGGATTACTTGAGCAAAAAATAATTTCACCACTGTAAAGAGTGTAGAATTTTACCCCAAATAAAAAAAATTGCATTGAAAAACACCTCCGTATGACCAAGAACGAGCCCTCTGAAGTTTAGGTGCAAAATTGAAAACTTGAATGTTGAAGGGGTCCATTTTTGAAAAAATCATATCCGCCAAATTTGGTAAAATTCTGCTAAATATGGAGAACCTCCAACTTGTCTGCACTACCAATTAAAATTAAAAGTCTTCTATATTTAGAAGATCGCCTGCTAAACTAAGTCTTTACCAAATTGGAGGGATTACCAAATTTACTGCTAAACTTAGCAGTACCACCAAATAACAAGAAAGTCAAAATGCTGATTTCAGCATTGTATAGGTGCAGGTAAGAAGTACAACATATCTAAATTTTAAATTGCTGTTTTTTTTTCTTTTGAAATTTTTGATAAGAAAAACTCCTTTTTTTTTGTTTTTTTTTAAAAAAAAAATCAATTTTTTTTGAATTTTTAAATAAAAGAAATTGTTGCAACAAGGGCATAGGGCCCAGTAGGGTACCTGCGTACCTTATAGGTTCGGGCCTGCGCAGTGTCCTTTATGATTTATTTTTCAAAAGATTTTTTTTTTGAAATTAAAAAAATTGCGTTTTCATTCTTTTGAAATAATAATTTTTTTTTGATAATGCAGAAAAATAATTAAAAAATATTTCCGTACCGTACTTTGTGCAGGTGGGCCGTATGGTTTGCCTTAAAAAAAATTTACCCCAAAAATGACTTTCTCTTTTTTTGATGATTTGGTAGTCAATTTTTAGGTTTTGACGCCTTCTGAGTGCGATGGCGAGGTCCATTTGGGCTGAAAATGCTCCAAAAGATCAGCTACCTTCAGGAACCTCTCTAAAAACCTCTTTTTCAATCCTTCATAGATCTTGCACCCGATGTCTGATATGGACGAAATAAAAGTCAATTTTGACTTTCTCGGTTGCTCTGAACTCAATGGTGAGCTCATATTGTCTCCAGGAAGCTCCTAAATACCTACAAAAAAATGCAATAGAAAAGAATCCCCCCCAAAACTAAGATCTCTATCAAGCGTTTCTACTTCTCCAGATCATCATTGGATGCAAGAGAAGAGCATACTTTGCTTTCAAGAATGGATTGAGATATTTACTAACCCACAACTCACAACCAACTCTGATACCATGTTAAATTTGGTTGTGAAACCACCCAAGATCAAAGTGACTGAAGGAAAGCAAGACAAAAACTCAGAGATGAACAAAACTCAACACTCTCCTAGCACTAAACTAGACTCAAAATTTGAGCTAGTGTTCTCATTAGCATAGGGAGAGGTGAGGGCTTGTTTATATAGAAAAATATAGGCATATAAAACCAAGAGGAATAATAACTCCCCTTAACCCATAATAGTTGGCAAATGCCAAATACATGGTTATGCCAACTTAGGTAAAGACATAAAATGGTTATGGGTAGGTGGCAAATAAGTCCAAAAGAGGGTGTGACATTCAACTACCCAAATGTGGGTGTGAATGACACATGTGATTGTAGGATTATGCCACATTTCCTCCTCCTAACCATTATAATATAACCTAAGCAAGCTTAATAATGTGTGTAGGAAAAATAAATATTCTTTAACATAAGGAAAATAAAAAACCTACACCAATAGATAGCTTATAAATTAGTGTTGAATGCTATTATTTGCTTTGATAGCTTATAAATTAGTATTGGATGCTATTATTTGTAAATTATGATTTATTGACTAATTATTGATTGACATGAATTGAATAAGTTCATTGACTAATTATTGCTAATTATTGAATGTACATATCATGTGTGGGATCACTAAATTTGTAAAGTACAAATATTAAAATGTCCTATTAATTTCAACTTTAATTTCATATTTATATTTAATTTCACATTAATGTCCTATATTAATGTCTTGACTATGAACATAAAATGCATAAATGTACATGTGCAAATTAAAATTTTAGACAATAATAAAGTCCATAATTTACAACATATTAAGTGCATGAAACCAATATATTAAGTGCATGAAATAAAGTCCACCAAAGTACAACCCATGAACTAAAGTCCAACAAAGTACATGAGAAACCAAATATGTCTAGTTCATGAAATAATCAAATATAAACCATAAAATCATGTTTAGGACATGCATTGTCTCTATAATCAAGAGACCTTTTCACACCATGCAGACTATGTGGATGACTTGAAACAATGTATACAAGAGAAAGATGAAATCAGATGTAAGACGATGAAAAATGATTTAATGACAATTTAATTTATAATTCATTATAAAATTAAATTACCATCATATTTGGGTCTAGATGCTCTGGTGCACTTGAACCAACCTCTAAATTCTCTAAATCAATCCACATAAACAAGACAAGGAAAGTTGGAATTAGATGTAAGTCTACAATTAAAAATTATTTAATTCAATTTAATTTATAATTTATCATATTTTATTTGTACCGTACTCTGAGGTTGTGCACCCTCTTCTCTTGGACCTATTTGTACATGCTCAACTACAAGATGTGTCTCATGCTATAAAGGAAAACGAATTTAAAACATGTATTAGCTCATATTATATATATATTCAATTTGAAATTTAAAATTAAAGTTATATTTAGAGTATATAATTTATAATTGACTTTAAATATAATAAAAAATTTAAATTACCATTTGATCTGAAGCCTGCTCTGCATGTCCTCCTGGAGGTGTAACTATGTCTAGGTTAGGGCTGAAAGTCACACTAACAAAGTCTTACAAGATCAAATTTAAAGCATGTATACTTGAATTAGGTTAATATATATATATATATATTCAAGTTTGCACATTTTGTGTAGATTTTTTTTTAAACAACCTGAAAATTAGAAGCCTTATGAGTAGCTGCAACATCTAATGTTTGCTCGATGCCCATTCTCATTATGGTATCAACCTAGACATACATGTAGACATTTAACACTTATAATATTTACAAGTGTACATGCACATTTCATATATAGTGAATTCAAAATTCATTATTGTAACTATACTAATGTAAGTTAAACAATTTAAAATATAAATGTACCTGCCCCTGATCTATGATGCCCGATAGTGGAGGAGTGCTCGACAACCCCTCGGGTGGAATCAACGTGGAAGTCGATTGATTTGCCTAAAACAACATAAATATTTTAAACATATATGTGATTCAATTATAAATTTAAAACTCAAGTTAAAAATCATTTCATATATAATTTAAAAAATTGAAATCAAAATACCCCATAAGGGTTGCCGACTAGGACTTGTGTCGATGTATTTATAATTTGTGGAATAGATAATTTCCCCATCGTTAGTGTCATATGTACACCAAACAGTTTGATTGTTAAAATGTATTGCAAACTTTTCTTTGATATATACATTCATCAAAATTCTTATAAAATGAATGTGTAGATGCATATTTATACCTGTGTCGTAGTGTCCTCAAGGTGATGGTCTTCTATAAGAAACTCTACAAATGAATTGATGTGACCAAATGAACCACTAGAATCTCCACGTCCACTCGAACTAGGTGTGGCCTGATCGGGTCCATAGCATATTTGATGACAACTAGTACATACATGTGGGATGGGCCTTGACACTCCTGGAGTGGTACTCAAACCAGCTCCATAAAACACTCCTCCATCATCATTGTCTCTATGCTCCCTATCCGCTATCATAGAAGCATGCTAATCAAGGTCTCCTGTGAGTGTACTAAGGGATCCTAATATCGAGACCACAACTCGATGATGCACAAGTGCAGCGATGAGAGGACCAGGAGCAACAAAAAGGGGTTGCGCATGCATGGGGTATTGGGGATCAACCCTTTCCCCTAACCTCTATTGTGGCATGTCACCACCAACACCCTAAAATGATTAAAAATGAAAATAGTTGGGCTTTTGCCTCATAACAAACTCTACATACAGTTTCCTCAAAAAATACAATTGGCACTCCCAATTAGCGTGTGGTGGACTATCAAAAACCATATACCATTGATCCCAAAAATGTGCACTCATCTGTGGATCTATACACCACATCATGGATATTGTAGATTTATTGGGAGGAATGGGTTGTCGAGTAACGAGGTCAAGAAAGTAGGGGGCTAGGTGGGCTTTCGTTATTTTAAGGTCTAATTTTTTTTATAAGAGAGACCATTAGCATAAAGTTGTCTCTTATGTTCTTTGTCTCGTCGATGCCTATCTAGATCAGAATCAATGGTTCTGATGGAATCCACAACGTTTTGCATCGTAGATGCAAAATGTCTCACGTGTGGTGGAATCAATGCTTGACTTTACATAGCATTGATTTGATTTTGTATGGATGCAACCTGATCATTTATGGGATCTCACAAGTGAGCCTCATCAGATGCAACAGGTGTTGGAGGTGGCATATTAGGTGGAGGGGGAGGTGGAGGTGGTTGAGGTGGTGGATTGATGATATTATCAATGTTAAAATCAACCATGATATGAGATATAAGTGTGCACCTGCATAAAATTATACAAAATTAACATACAAACTTAAAAAAGTACAAGAAATAGTTAAATTTGAAATTCACATGCAAATTTGTTTAAATAGGATGTGCATACATATAGTAAGATCATATAAATTTGAAATGCACATATACATTGATTGAACTTGAGCATGTGCATACAAAATTCAAAATTTAACATGTACATACATTTAAAATAAAAAATACGATGCATAATTTGCATGCATACATCATTAAACTAAACTATGTACATACATACAAATTTCAAAATTGAAGAACTATATGCAATTTTAATACATGTGAACATACTAAAAAAAACTTGAAACATTCACAAAAAGCTCATTTTATGTCTAACACACACACACACACATATATTACAATTTTCCAACAGGAGAAATCATGATCTAGTAGATAGTCATAAAATATATACTATTATCAATTCATCATTATAATTTCATAAATTCCACCAAATTCATAAATTCATGTCATTAAAAATATCCATCTATCTAACCAAAATTATAAATTCACACCAGTAAAAATATCCATCCAGCCAAATTTATAAATTCATCAAACAAAATATCCATCAAACCAAATTCATAAGTTCATAACTATTTAAGATCATTGTCTTAATTTAGAAACTATTGCGGCTCTCTACTACATCTCTTAATTTCTTTGCATTTTCCTTTTCAAAATCGGAAGTTCTCCTCTCCTCTAGCCATTGTCGATGCTCATCTAAGATCCCATCCATAGCCTTGACAACAACAACTGTTTGCATCCTAGATGCAAACATCCTCACAGGTGGTGTGACACATTCTTTATTTTTAATAATGTTGATTTGATCGTGGATGGTTCTAACATTGGCATTGATTCATGCTTACAAACAAGCACCATCGATTTCAGGTGGTGGGGGTGGGGGGTTATGATGTGGAGTGGGTGGAGGTGGTGGAGATGGATGGCGTGGAGGTGGATTGTGAATATTATTGAATCAATCCATGTGATCTCTAAGATATGAGTGAACCTGCATTAGATTTGTAATTTCAAAATGTAAGACACATGTTTAGGAAATACCCTTAAACCATTCAATATAAATGGCCTAATTGAATACAAATGATAAAATATGTAAGCCTCATTTATGTCTAAGGCATGTTACTTGAATGAAAATACAATTAACTATTAATATAGGACAATTTATGAATGCTATAGGGTTTACAATTTAGAGTTTAGGATTTAGGTTTTAGGGTAATAGGATGGCTTAAGGGGATCTATGTAGTAAGGTCCTAGTACAAAATGAAATGGATTTTAAGTGAATAAAATTTGGCGAAGATGCCCAAGGAAACCAAATTTCATTAAGGTCTGAGACAACTTCACCAAATTTTATTCACTTGAGCCATGCCATTTTGTCCTAGGAAATTACTAGACATAGATCCCCTTAAGCCATCCTATCACCCTAAACTATAAATTATTCAGCCTAGATCATGATTTATCTCATTCATATTATAATCTTGCATGATCTTATTATTGTTAAATTTGGTTGCCTTGGGCAACTTCACAAAATTTTGAGAACTTATTTGACCCCCTTAAGAAATGTCATATTAGGACCCCTTAAGAAATTGATTTATGGTTTAGGGTGATAGGATGGCTTAAAGGGATCTATGTCTAGTGAGGTCCTAGGACAAAATGACATGGCTCAAGTGAATAAAATTTGGTGAAGTTTCCCAAGGCAACCAAATTTCATTAAGAGCCTAAGAAAAAATTATGGCTTTAGGGCTTATGGTTTAGAGTTTAGAGTTTAGGGTTTAGGGTAATAGGATAGCTTAAGTGGATATATGTAGTAAGATCCTACAAAAAAATTACATGGCTTAAGGGAATAAAATTTGGTGGAGTTTCCTAAGGCAACCAAATTTCATTTTAAGGTCCTAGGACAAAATGAATTCTTTAGTGTTTAGGGTTTAGATTTTAGAGTTCAGGGTTTAGGGTTTAGGGAACTTAGGGAAATTTTTTGGTGTCCCTTGGAATATAATGGACTTGCAAGTTAGTGAAGAACATTTTCTTGTGGAACAGTTGATTGAGATAGCTCTTGTTTCAACTAACCAACCTACATCATGAAATATCATTCATATTATAATATTGCACTATCTTATTATTGTTAAATGTGGTTGCCTTGGGCAACTTCACCAAATTTTGAGAACTTCTTTGATCCCCTTAAGAAATTTCATATTAGGACCCCTTAAGACATCAATTTATGATTTAGGGTGATAGGATGACTAAGGGGATCTATGTCTAGGGAGGTCCTAGGACAAAATGACATGGCTCAAGTGAATAAAATTTGGTGACGTTTCACAAGGAAACCAAATTTCATTAAGGGCCTAGGAAAAAATGATGTCTTTTGGGTTTAGGGTTTAGAGTTTAGAGTTTAGAGTTTAGAGTTTAGAGTTTAAGGTTTATGGTAATAGGATGGCTTAAGGGGATCTTTGTAGTAAGGTCCTATGACAAAATGACATGGATTAAGGGAATAAAATTTGGTGGAGTTGCCTAAGGCAACCAAATTTCATTTTAAGGTCCTAGGACAAAATGAATGCTTTAGTGTTAAGGGTTTAGATTTTAGAGTTCAGGGTTTAGGGTTTAGCGAACTTAGGGTGAAGTTTGGGTGGCCCTTGGAATAATGGACTTGCAAGTTAGTGCCTAGTTTATGAATATTTTGATTTTATGAATAGATTGACTATTTCCATAATAGAAAAACATAATTATGTATTATTAAGATTGATTTTGATGTATATTTTCACTGGATATTTTTTTAATTGAATATAAGATTATTTTATTTAACATTTTTTTCATTAATATTTCCCACTTAAATGAATTTTATGATGTAGAATGTATAATATAAAATTATTTAATGTCAAATCAAGTATTTTATTTTTGATTGTTTGGAATTGAAAGAACCTAAAAGAAAGAAAAGAAAAATATTTAGATTCTTTTAGTGTCTAGGTAACTAGTGCAAAAATTGAGATTTTAGACTAAACTAGAAGCCTAATTAACAAGTAATTGACTAGAATGAGGGTTAAGATTGTCAAAAGACAATAGAAAACACATGCAAACAAGAAATGGAAACAAGGCATGACTAAGAGAGATCAAAACATAAAATAGAAATGAATGTTGAATATTATCTAATTAAATGACAATTGGAAATGGATTATACACTTGGATTTATGAATTTGCTAACTAAATCTGCAAACATTGATAAAATTTATGAATTGTAACTATTCTTTAACATATTGTTTTCTAATCTAATTATAATTTAACATTGAAACAAAAGTTTAACATATTGTTTTCTCTATACAATACAAATGGAATTTAAAACATTTAAGCAATGTAATTGAATTTTCTTGAGCTCGAAATTAGGGTTTTCAAAATCAAAATGATTTGTTCGATTTCAATTTAGGGTTTTAGCAATTTTTTTTGTTTCAATTCAATTTAGGGTTTCAATCTAAGCAATTAGGGTTTTTAATGCAATTTTTTTGTTTCATTTCATACTAGGGTTTTCAACTCCAATTTTTTTTGTGTGATTTGAATTCAGGGTTTCAAAAAGCTTGATTAGGGTTTCCAAATGCAAATTTTATTTCATTTCAATTTTGAGGGTTTTCAAATGTAATTTTTTTGTTTCGTTTTAGGGCATGTGCAGGATCATGGTATGCCAAAAAGTGGCAATGGAGAAAAAAATACGTGTTTCTACGACTCAAAAACGCGAAAATGGTGAGTTGACTTTTTGGAGCTGGGGTGACTACCGAGGCAGAGGGAAAACTTAGTTTTAGAAATCGGATATCCGATCCAAATCGGATATCCGATTTGGATCGGATATCCGATTTTGTTAAATATAAATAAATCTCATTTCGACCGAAGCAAAAGGCAACTTGCTTTTAGGAATCGGATATCCGATCCAAATCGGATATCCGATTCAAATCGGATATCCGATTCGAATCGGATATCTGATTTTTTTGAACTGTATATATAAAAAAAACCCCGCGACCAAAACTCATTCATATTTGTTTTCGGCTCATCGGCGGCGGGCGCATAGTGTGGAGCGAAATCCGATATCCGATTTGGAGTCCATCTCTATCAGGTAAAGTTTTTAATTTTTTATCAAATTTTCAATTAGATTTGTTTATTTTTAGTTGATTTTTTTCAAAATATTGTTTTTTGGTAGAAAAACTAGGGTTTTTTGGTAGATTTACAAAAAAACATAAAAAATTGAAGAAAAATAGTAACAAACTACTTTTTTTAAAAATGTAATGGCATTTCCATAGCATACAAACATTAAGAGCAAATAAAATACAGAGTTCAATCCATGAATTATAGAAAATAGATTTTTGTTGGTTATATTCATATCGCTGATTACATTGCACAAAACAT
>VDFB02278264.1:169372-230518 GCA_007258455.2 Sequoia sempervirens | reverse complement strand
TATTTTTTTTGGTTTCACTATTCAAGGATAAATGCATATTTATGAGATAAATGACATTCACCGTCTTTTGTTGTGTTTCACTATTCAAGGATAAATGAATATTTATGTGATAAATGACATTCACCTTCTTTTGTTTTGTTTCACTATTGAAGGATAAATGGAATTCACAAGTATGATATAATGTGTAGGTACATAGGAGATTAGCATCAAGGTACATTCACATATTTAGAAAAAGATGAATCATTTGCAATAACTGTATTATTTTTTGTCTTAATTTTATTCTGGATATTTTAAATATTCTACTCTAAGACAGGGTAATCATGTGCTTCTATTTATATATTGTCAGTTGTAAAGTTCATATTTAGGTTCTAGCTAGGTTGATCAACAATAGTAAATCAAATAATAATTTTCAACAACTAAGTCATTTAACCTTTCGTTTACAAAAACCAGTTAGAACTTGTAAACCTTGGATTTGAACTTTTTTTTGGCATTCATAGAAGAAATTTCATTAACTAATCATTCTTCCAAATCCTTCACCATTCTCTATACTCTATGACCAATAAAAAGATCATGTTTCACACCCCTACATGCCGAAACAATCCAAGCTACATTGTATTAGCGAAATCTCTTAATAGACCAAAGTGAAAAAAGGCAGCAAAATTTGACGAGTTGTTACTCGAAAACCATGTCACTTAAAAACATTTTTTTTGAGGGTACAAGATCACGTAGGGCCCCTCTACAATAAACTCTCTATTTTTGATATCTCCAAGCCATTTTCTCACGGTGTTGAGTTTTCAGTTGATGGAAAAAGCATCAAATGCATTTAGTGTAAAGCTGTAAGGTGGTGTAATTTTTGTTCTCTTCATCATGCGACAAAACTGATAGTTCCAACATGCCCGTGTTGGCTCCACAGTTTTTGTTGCACCAAAAGGTCGACTTGTTAATGCCTAATACAACCATTAGAGTAAAAAAATCCATGAGAAGCGGTTAAGCCATGTAATGAATCCCGAGGGAAGTGATGACCATCTACCAACAATCTCTCCCTTAGGTTACCCAAGAGGATTCAAACTTGACACTTTTGGCTCTGATACCAAGTGTTGTCCCCACGGTTGCTGTTGCGCCAAAAGGTCGACCTGTTAATGCCCGATATAATTGCCAGAGTTAACGAATCCATGGGAAGTGGTTAAGCCATGTCATGAATCCTGAGGGGAGCATTGAGCATAAGCCAATAGTTTGAATGGGTAGGTTTACGTTAGGAAGAGTCCTATTTTCTACCCTTGCATGTTGGAACAGTCTGAGCTACAATGCATTGACGATATCTCTTAAGAGAAAAAAGTGAAAAATGGCAGAAAACTTTGATGAGATGTTACTCAGAAATTGTGGCACTCAAAAAATTCTTTCTAAGGGTATGGGATCATTTAGGGCCCCTCTACAATAAGCCCTCTCAGCTTTTGATATATTTGAGCCATTTTCCCATGGTGTCGAGATTTCAGTTGATGCAAAAAGTGTCACATTCATGTAGTGTAAAGTTGCAAGGTGTTGTAAATTTCATTCTGTTTGTTGTGTGACCAAATTGAAAGTTCCAACACATCCAAAAGGGTAGGTTTATGCTAGGAAAGGTCCTATTTTGTACCCAAACATGCCAGAGTGGTCTGAGCTACAATACATTGACAAAATCTCTTAAGAGGCCAAAGTGCATAAAGGAAACAAACTTTGATGAGCTATTACTTGGAAATCATGAAACCTAGAAACATCTCGTCTAAAGGTAGAAGATCATGTATGGTCCCTCTACAATAAACTCTCTTGATTTTTGATATCTCTGAGCCTTTTTTTTGTGGTGTTGAGATTTCAGTTGATGGAGAAAGCATCACATGCATGCAATGTAAAGTTGCAATGTGGCTTAACTTTCATTTTGTTCATCGTGAAACCAAACCAACTGTTACAACACGTCTAGATGGGTAGGTTTACATTAGGAAAGGTCCTGTTTCAAACCCAAACGCGCCAGAGTGGTGTGAGATACAATGCACCAATGAAATCTCTTAAGAGACCAAACTGCAAAAAGATAACAAAATTTGACAAGTTGTTACTCGAAAACTGTGACACTTAGAAACATTCCATCTAAAGGTATGAGATCATGTAGGGCCCCTCTACAATAATTCTCAATTTTTGATATCTTCAAGCCATTTGCTCGTGGTGTCGAGATTTCAGTTGATGAAAAATGAATCACATGCATGCATTCCATGAGATTGTATTTCTTTGAGACATTTTTTTAAATAGTTCACTACCTTGTCTATGCTATAGCTTACTATTATACTTATGGAATTCCATCACCATGAGACCATATCTCTTTGAGGCATTTTTTCAATCAGTTCACTGCCTTGTCTATGCTATAGCTTATTATTATGCTCTGATAGATTTTTTTCAAGCATCCATAGCATATAAAAGGTAGTGAACTATTTGAAAAAATGCCTCAAAAAAATGTGGTCTCATTGAACGCCATGAAAGGAAAATGCAATGGCAACTTCTCCTAGTCATTAGTTATGCAATGTGAAGTAATTGCATAACTGCTTATGTTGACTTTCTAAAAAACTATATTGGAATTGAAATTTTGTTATCTTTCAAGATCTAGTTATTAGTTATGCAATGTGAAGTAATGCTTTGAGTTTGAAAGATGTGCAAATCAATGTAATCAATGATATGAATATAAACTACACAAATCTATTTTCTATAATTAATTAATTAAACTCTTTATTTTATTACCTAAGTGAAGCTTTGATGTCCACCTCCACTAGGAGGTGATAATGCCAAATCTCCAAGATTAACCTATTCAACATCCAAAATCAAATATATATGAATACCATTCATATAACAACACTATTCACATGTAATATTTATAATTATTTACTAGTTACATACCTTCGCAATACATGTCGTTGCGTAATAGGGAGGTGGAGGACCACTGAAAACATAATGAATACTATGACCCTGGAATTTCATTTTAATCATTAAACTAATTTAGTTAATCTTGCATTAAAAAAATGAAATTTAATAAATTAAATTCAATGAACTTGATAACATTTACCTGACTATCAAGGCTGAATGCCTCATTAAAGAGGGTATCTATCATCACCAATTGATCATCTGTAGATGTATTCTGCACACCCGTGTCTTGACTATGCATGGGGTCATAACCATAGGGTGTCTTAGAAGGTTGAAAAATATGAGTTAGAACTCTACTTCTTGAAGACTCACCCAAATCACCTTGTGCTATAGGATTGACATGTTGTATAAGGCTCTGGGTCAGGGAACTAATTGATTGTAGTGTCTCAACCTCAACACTCTCCTTCACAATGGAAGGGATAGCCACATGCTCATATGATGGTCTAGCGAGTGCTTGTCTCGCTGGCCATTGTGGGTCAAGACGTACCCCCACTCCATCCTATGCGGAGCCCCCATCTCTACCCTGGAAGTCCCGCATTTCAAATTAGTTTGAGAATTTATTGAGGACAAACTCAAAGTTGAGTTTCCTCAAAAAATATTGCGAAATCTCATTGTTGTTGCATGGAGGATACTAAAAATCCATCCACAACCTTTGCCAAAAATGGTTCTTTATCCCATTGTGGTTGCACCAATGGATAGGGAACCTCTTTATTGAAGGGTATAAAGGTTGATTTGTTCTAGGGTTTGTGAATAGGGAACATAAGTCAAATTTTGTAATTTTTCATCTTGCACTTGTTTATAGGATAATTTATCTACATAAAATTGACTATACTCTCTTCTCTTATCCGAACAAATAGTTATTTGATTGCTAATTAAATCTACATTTGATAACATTGATTCAAGTGATTGAGAAAGCACAAATCTATGGGTGATCCCATAATAGTGGATTGCACTTTTTGGCCAAACTTTACATTGAACTATTTTTTTTTTAACTAAATCTTCACTTTTGGACACTTATAGCTACTAAACCATGAGGAATTTGAAGATGATGCAAACTAGTGATTTGTGAAATTTTGTTTGTAGATTCTAAATATATATATTTTAAATTTTTTGGAGTCAAATTGCATTTCTTTTTCCATCTCTTTTGAAAAATAGGTTTTAATAGTAAACACCATTTTTAAAGAGTGACGTGTACTTGTTAACACATAACTTTTTTCTATGAAGGATAAAATTCTAATTTTTTCGATTTTAGATTTGTAACTACGATATAAAGTGCATGCAATTGGTTTCATAGTGTTTTATTGAATATTTTTTCTTAATTAAGTTTTGAAGTCAAACTAGTTACAATTTAGACATATGTTTACTTGCCAACACAATTTTTTTTGTATGTATCAAAATTCAAATTTTTTTTGGTTGGATCATAGACATCAATATCTTTTTTTAATTCAAGGGGTAAACGCTTTTGACCGGAGCTATGAACCGGATACAACCATTCAACAATACCACCCCAACGGGGTTTGAACCTTGGTGGAAAGAACAACAATGCCACCTATAAACCATCACACCATGCCAATACCGGCGATCATAGACATCAATATCAAGTGCATAGATATTTTTCATTTTTTTTGATAATATACTTTTTTCTACATGTGCAGAATAGAGAGCTTGATTTTCAATGAAAAAATTACATTCACAAAAAATAAAAAATAATATAATAATCAAATTAAATATATTTAAAATTATACTTTTTGGGAAGCTTATAATAAAGACTACATACTTACAAAAATAAATTTTAAAGGAATTCATTGATCCCTCAAAAGGTAAATCAAAAGTTGTTTTCTATCAGCATTTTGATAGGTGTAAAGGAGAGTCTGTTATAGGTATGGTTTAAAACTAGTGGGGTTATATCCAAGGGGTTTTGATCTAAGGTGGTTTGATCAAACCCTCTTCAATTGGAATCCTTTAAATGGGACTTTTCAAGGCTTAAATCATTATATTTTCTAAAAATATGTGATTTCAGTAAAAATCAAGATGCCCGAAAAAGTGTAAACCGCTATCATGGGATCACCCTTATGCGAGGTTGAGCTTGCAATATCTTTCAACATTGCAATTATATCCTCAATTTTTTTTTTTGTTATTTTCAATTTTCCCCATTAAATTTTCTTGATTTCCAAGAGCATATTGAGGAATTTTTGGAGGTGTTTGTTGGGGTTGTTCTTCATCAGGTATTTGGGGTTGAGGTGAACCAAAATTTTGAGGAGAAGGAGGTTCATTATCATTTCCTGTAAATTAAATAAATTTACATCAAAAAGCATATTAAATCTACCCATTTAGTAACAAATTCATACAAAAAAAAATCAAAACTTACTCATTTGACCTCCTCGACGTCATGGCAACATTTTGGCAAAGATTCAACAAAGATTTGGCAAAGAAACAATGAAGAATCAACTCTTTAATAATGCGAGTGTGCTCTTGAGGGTTTGAAGGCTGTAGACAAATATGACATTGTAGAAATGAAAGTGAATGAAAGTTGCTTTTTTTTTTCTTTATATTGACAATAATGTGCTCACATGATAACACAAGTGTTTTATGGCCTTGGTATGGCTGAGCCTAAGGCTCGATCACACCAAGCCATAATATGAGTGCATTATAATGAGAGCACATTATTACATGCTTGTGTTATGACTATTTTAAAAATTGAAAGATGGTTGGCCACTTTTTGGCTCCCCATCTTTCTGCACCCACCCCCTAATTGTATAGGCTTTTCTGCATAGGCATAGATCATGTGAAGAGAATATTTGTAGAAGTGATTGGATTCGATGAATGTGGTGAGGCCAATTGTCACAAGAATGATCAATATTTCATCAATCATAGAAATCCAGAGGAAAAGAAGTTGTAGGGAACCAACAACGGTGAACTACACAAAACAAAAAGTTAGAAGTGATGCTATTGAAGCCATGGTTGAATTCAAAAGCTCAAAAATACTAGATGATTTTGGTGGAGTCTTCTTGCTATAGTAGCTAAAATAAAACATCTGTTTGAGGAAAGTGTGGTGATTACTTGGGATAGGATTGGAAAAGTGCAATCTAGAAGACTTTTGGAAGTTCATGAAAGATAATGTCATTCCTAACCTTGAGACAACACACTTAGGGTGATGGAACTTGTTGAAGGGATTCCTTTACATCATGCTCATCAATATTAGAGGAGGTGTGTTTAATGGGAATGATTATGAAGAAGATTTTCTCTAGGAGGATGAATAAGAAAATTAAACATCCAACAACTAACTTTCCTTTGCCTCAATGCCCTTGATAGGAATTGTCTGATCTTGGTTACCTTGTTAAAAATGCTTTGTAATTTTCTCTTTTTCATGGGAGTTCTTTTCAAAGTAACAAATTATTTATATATAAATAAAGTAAACAATAAATATTCAAATGTATTGATTAAGTGATTTAATATATTTAAAAATGTTTATAACACAAAAAATAGGTCTGTTATTTCTTTTAATTTCTATGCATTATGTAAATATTTTAATGTGGCTTATTAAATAATGTATCCTTGAAAAATTATAACATTATTGAAACACATTTGTTTTTTATTTTTTTTATAAATTGAGCTTTCTTTTGATTAATATTTATTGTGTTACTATTGAGTATCTTTGGAGATAATTGTCAATGTTAATATATTATAATATTTTTAAACTTATTTCTCTCCTATTAAATCATCAAAAATATATTAAATTATCATGCCTATTAAAGTCTTAAAAACTAGTAACAACACATAAAATTTCTATCAAAATGACTGATATACATAAATATTTATGCCCTTGTTGACCATAAATTGTATAGAATGAGTCCTCTCAAAAATGTAAATGTTTACTACTTGGCTAGTAAGTCTATAAATATTTGTGAATATTGTCCATTTGATAGCACCTTTAGTTGTGCTATATTAATGTTGATTACAAGTCAGAGTCTAGGATAATTATTATCATGTCATCTTGAAGTACCATTTGCACATTCATGATGATATTTCTCATGGCTTGTTTATGAAGTCTCAAGAAAAAATATTATGTACCTAGAGGTATGATATTATAATATATAGGTTGATGGCGACACTAAATTGTGACACACATCCCTTAATTTAGTTATATTGGATCATATATTTAACATGTGTAATTAACTATATTAGGTAATGAGTAAGGCTACACGGGTTTAATTATTTACCTCTCCATTATGTTATTAGGAGTTCTATGCAAAGGAGGTGAATATCATTGTAAGTACATGTAAAATTTTTGGGACTATTGTGATTAGGATCTCTTGATATAGCATGAGGTGACTTATCAATAACGATTGTTATATGGTGTTGTCATACCTCAAGGATTTATCACATTTTTGCATACATTAGATATTAAGGCATCTTGGCCAACAAATATCTCACATGTTGTGTGTGATCTATCTTTTACATTGTCTTATTGCTATTATTATATGTGTAGGTCTTATGAAGTGGCATCAAACCTATGATTTAAGCAAAGGTGAAGATAAAACCCTAAAATTTGAAGATTTTGTCTATATCTCACAAATGATTACATTTTTTCTACCCTTTTTTAAGATTTTAAGGACCATAAGCTACAATCTAAATTTTTGATTTTCTTTTCATCAATATTATGTGAGTTATTACAATTTTTGGGGTTTTTATTAACTTCACTCTACAATCCACAATTCCTAGAATTTTTATGATTTATTTAAAATTTTGGAAATCTTGCAAAATTTATTGGGCATTTGTTATGTTTTTGGGTGTAAGGCTGACATCATTATGAAATGATTCAGTCAAAGTTTATTCAACTAGATGTGGTAGAAAGGTGATCTATTCATTTTGTTTTGAAGCTTTAGTTTCAATGGGGTGTCCTAATTTTGAAGGAAGTGGTGATGCATGGGTGGTGGGTCCAATATAAAAGAGATTATGGTCAAAATATATCATGGAATTTTTTTTGTTTACACTCAAAAGGTGAAGCTACCTAATGGTGTATGCCATTGTATACAAATATTTCTAAACTTGAGAATGTTGGTTTTTTCATGCCATTTGTGGACCCTATGCTTGGTGATGATGTGTCTACTATTGGCTCTTTCTTAAGGATTCTTGATACCTTGGTTAATAGAGTTGTTGCTTCCATGGAGAATGCTCGCATTGGAAGGTTGTCTAGCCTCTACCTGAATATTGATGTTGTCCATTGTTGTGCCTCAAAAAGATGGGGTGTTGTTAGTTGGATTCAAGTGGTTGCAATGCTTGATAGGTTCTTCTTGTTCTCCTTTCAGTCCCTTGATGAGAGCAAGTGTATTTTTCTTGGTGCGCCTTGGTTTTTTAGAAAATTTATCCTCCTTTTGAGGAGATTGACTATTGGGTTTGTTAAGTCTAAGGTAAAATTCAATCGGGTCCTTATTTGGGTATGGCTCCTTGTACTCCCTTTAGAATATTGGGATGCATAGATCTTTAGAGGTATTTCTAATGCTCTTTGGTTGCTTTTTAGCAATTAATAGGTTCACCAAATATATGAAATAGTTTCTTTATGCCAGATTTTGTGCTTATGTTGAGATTGGAAAGGTTCTTCCTAATTCTATTAAGCTTTACTCAAAGGTGGTTGTTTGGAAAAAAAATATCCACTATGATTCTTCCTCACTGGTTTTCTTAGTGTCATAGATTTGGGAATTTTTCCCACTTGTGCCATGATTTCAAATATTTAAGCTCCATACTCAACTCCTCCATTCTTTTGGGAACTTGTTGCTTAATCTTGAAGGAAATTATTTGGGCTTCTCTAGTGTGAGCCCCATTGGAAAATCTAAGGGTTCTTCCCTAATGGATAAACATGATGCCATATGTCCTTTGTCTTATTCTACGAAGGTAGATAAGGGCTTGGACCTTGTTGTTGTGGATTTTGTTGAGGATATTATCCTTTGGCTAAGATCAGCTCTTCCAAGATACTAAAATGAACCATTTGGGTCAAACTCCAGCCTAGAGCTCCTTGGTTAGGTTTGGATTCTAACCTTCTTGATTGTGTTGGTTGTTCTTGTGTTGATTTTTTAGCTATTGGGTTCATTGGGGCATTTTTTCTACTAGTCCCTTTAGTTGGGTTTATCTATCTCTCTTCCTATGAGACAAGTTTTATTCACCCTTTTGGATGATTTGTAATTGGGTATGGGCCCTTCGTGTATTTTCTAGTTCATAACTCTGGTCAAAAGTGCTTACCTTAATCAAAACATTTCTTCCTTGGATGAATTGGAACAAGATTTAGTAGATAGATGACCACCAAAAAAAATTATAAGAGACAAAGGAGGGGGAGGAGGAGAGGATGATGAGGAGATAATGAAGGATACATGTACATGTATTTTAACTCCAAAGAAAAAAGATTTAATTATCAAATTTCATGGATGCATTCAAAAAATAAACCTGTCATGCTTCTATAAACCCTAGTAGTAAGTATAACTTCATTATCATAGACTTATCCAATCAACTATAGGTACAATCAAAGTAAATCAAGGATAATAAAATAAAGGGTAAGGATATTCACATTTTTGAAGGTTTGATGCTCTCGATAGATAAATATGTTTTACATTCAAATTTTAATGCTTTGGATATGTATGGGTTAGATATTGCTGTTGGATATCCTTGGTTAAAATATCTAGGGACAAATAACATTAGTGTGCAAAATAAATTCATGAAGATTTAGTATAGAAAGAAAACAAGTTACATTGCATGACATTACACATAATGAAGACCAAAGGAAATTCAAGGTAGAACAATTTTAGGAGTCCACTCACGATTGCACCAAAGAATTAGAGGACAAACGAGATGAAAAATATATAAATAAAAAATAGGAATATACTATTTCCCTTCATGAGCCAACAAACAAGTGGCAAAAAATGTTGAAAAATAAAAGAAGGCTTGAGAGGTAGAAAATAAAATAGTATATAGACATCCACATCATTATGAAAGACAAGAATTATGGAGGAAGGATTTTTTCTTCTTATATTTCATGTAACAAGTTGTGCACCAAGTATCTCTCTCGTTTTTGGTCTCATTTTAATTCATCAAATATATTCATTGAGCTCATCTTTAGTGTTGTCACTATGTGAGAGTAATTGGAGTTGTCATCATCTCAAGTGTCACTTGCCATCTCATCCCTAAAAAACTCTTCATCATTCTTTTGGAGAGTTCATGGGATGTATGCATCACTATATGTTTTGGGCTGCACAACCTTCAATTAATTTATTTTAAAATTTAACTTAATATCTTTAATAAATCATCTATCATAAGACCTTGCAAGATATTTTTAAGTTACTATGTCAACTCCACTATTTTTTTTTCCCCTTTCTAAATAATTCTTCCTTTTGTATTGTAAATATTTGTGACAATATCATGGTTTTATTTCAATTATTTGAACTCTTTTTCAAGAAATTCCCTAAAAAATTCCAACTTTTTTATTTATTTTATTTTCTTCACCATACTCTTCATTTTCAATTCCTTTCAAGGTTACATGAGACAATATGCACTAGTAAATCTTTCCATGATATCCATTCCCTATCCATATTGCTATAGTATTGAATCTAGGGTTTTCATTACCATCACTAGTGAACTTCAAGAAGTTTTATTTTTCCACCATTAGTTGAGATATTTTCATGGTGCTTGGTTTTAAAGTTAGTTTTCTTTGAAGTATATCTTTTTAACTAAAGCTATCCTTCCTATCCGATTTTCACATTCTAGTATGCCAACCTCATCTCTTCTTGTGATTTTAAATTATTTATACATGCTTTTATTTCTAATCATCATTTCAAATTGTAAAACTCAAACCATTTATTATGAGGAAAAAGGTGCAATCTTTGATGCAAAGTTTCCATTTACTGGCAATGCTTCATGATTTTTGAATCTCACTTTTCTCTCATCACCAAATTTCTTATCCCTTCACCCCTAAGCTACCTGCTTTCAATAGTCCTCCCACTATCTAGTTAACCACCATTTTTTTCGATAGTCCTTGTGTGATCAAGTTTATCCTCTACATCTCTCTTAATGTTGTATAAAATGATCCTTCCCACCATCCCCACTTTTTCTTTTGATTTATTCTCCTCTATTTATTTTCTCAAACTTCTCCACTCATTTTGTCCTACTATGGGTTGTAACAGTTCAACCCTTCTCTTATGTCTAAGAACCCTCGATGTTCTGATTCTACTCTTAAGATCTCTTTCTATTCTAGTTAGGTTATTCTTATTTTAAAAAAAAAACTTATAAACAATAAATAAATTAATTGTTGATTTAAAAATCAAATCTCTTTAAATCTTCATATTTTAAAAAAAACTCACCAACTATTTATTTATAAACCCTTTATAAAATAATTAATACTAAATATTAATCGATTATTATTATTTTTAACTCTTGATTCATAAGTTACCATAATGATGATGTTCACCCCCTTTCATATTCTTCCTCTTTTCCTACTTTGTTGTTATAGTATTTTGAGAGCACTCTTAAAAGCAAGAAGCAGAAATGATGCGTGGTTTCAGTGAAAAAGAAAATTCAGAAACATGGACTGTTAGGGAGCCAAGTTTCTCTCTTAGGATGGCAAAATTCAAGTGGCCAACAAATCTTCATTGCCATAAACATGTGTTGCCTGTCTTCAAAGTTAAGCTACTTCAAATTCACAAAGTTAATCAGATGATTTTTTTGGCAAAGTTAATCAGTTGGTTTTTCTTTTAAAGGTAAATGGGATGGTAGTAACGACATGGAAACCATCTCTTGGTTGTAATGTATTTATAAAAAATATAGTTGGTTTTAAATTATAGATTTTTGTGTTAGATATATTATTATTGAAAAGTAAGTTTCTCAATATTAGTAATGTGTTAGATAGTTAATAGTTAGTTTTTTTATAGCAAAGATGTTTGTAGAAGTTAGAAGGGTGCAGATTTTTTATTAAAATTGGTGAACAACGCAATACATAATATATTTTCTGTGTTTTATTATTATTATTATTTCTGTTTATTTAATTTTAATTTCTACAGTGATATTAGATCTATGATGAAAATACAAACATGATGAATGCTGAAATATAATTGTTGTATTATATGGATTTATCACATAAAGAAGATGATTCATACAAACATATTTTAAGAGAAAATTATTTGATGCTAAAAATGACTTAAGTATTAGAATTATCAACAATATTATACCACTTAACACATTCTTATAAAAATCTAACACAAACTATATAAAATCTTATCAATATATAAAACTGAGATGCTTTTCTATTTAAAATGTATACCACTCTAAAAGGATAGTTATTTCATTTTATTATCTTGAATTAAAAACTTGATGTAGAAGAAAATAACAAAAAGAGGGAAACCTCTAAATCTTTAGATTATAAAAATTTCACAATAAAATTCTAAGTAGGAATGAGGGAAAAAGATTTAGAAAGGATAAAATTTCCCATTCAAAATTATTGATAGTTGTAATTATTGATTTTTTTTTGGGTGAATTGGCTGTCATCCAAATTTTTTTGAAGGATTGTAAAAATTTAGATATATTAGCTATAGTGTGAATAGTAATGATTATGGAAAAGTCAAAATATTTGCATGGCCTAAATGGTATTAAGAAGATCACCAAAGAAATCATGTATGGTGCAATAGGTCATTTGTTTCATTTTCATAAGTAGGCCATCTTTATCATATAATCTAGTCACCTCCTTAATGGATTTCTCCTTGATTTGGTAAGGTTCATCTAGGTACATAAAATCAAATCATAGTCAACTAAGGACCAACCTAATGCATGTATGTTCCCCACAAGAAAATGGGAGGTCTTCCCAAATGTTTTGTTTAAATTCAACCACTCTTTAACATTGATATAAATAATCTTGTAATACCATTTTTTACTAACCTTAGTTAGGGCCAATTACTCCTGCTTGAAGTTGCAATGATCCATTTATATAAGTGAAACATGAATATATTTTAAGATACCATTTACATAAATTGGATAAATTATATATGAAAACCTAGGAAGACTTGAGGTAATATCTTAAGGTCAAACCTTAGGTTGCATATAAGAAAATATCAGGTTCACAAAAATATAAAGAAATAAATTACTTTTAAACACAAATAATCTAAGAAAAATTAAATAAATACATTTAATAATAAAAATAACTTGGTTAAAATTAGTTGGGTTAGTAAATAAATAAAGTTGGGTTAGTAAATAAATAAATGAGAGGGTAGAATACTTAGATATAGACTAATGATGAAATAATGCCACTAATTTTATGTACAATCCATTTTCCACATATTCTATGTAGTTTTGGAATTTTGTATTGTTCAATCTTGCACCCCTTGGGTTCAATCTTGATTGACACATGTATTTGATTTTATGTGTGTGGAAATTAACTACGCCATGTTTGTTTATGTGATTTGACAAAATGTTTATTTAGTAAAGCTAATTTCATCTTTGCTCCTTTGGTACCTAAATGTGGTCAAGGTGATGTTTATTAACACCTTTAGGATATTGTTTGAACTCAATAAGGAATGTGTCATCCTAGGTCAACCTCTTTGTCAAGTCAACAATGGAAAATGATGTCAAATACAACATACAAAAGCATCCATGTGGCCTATATGTAGATAAAGTGGATTTGATTTTTTTCCCTTTAAAAACTAAATCACACTCTAATGATCTCACCTTACATTTAAGCTAATGGAACATTTAATGGACCTTTAAATATCATGACATAACATGTCCCATAAACATGTGTTAAGTTAGCTCATAATGGCTAGTAGGAAGGGGCAAGAGATCTAGACTTTTAATTTAAAATTTAAAAATGTGGGTCTGTTTCCATGTGTCTAAAGATTGAACTAGGATAAGATGAAGTGACATAAAAATGAACCTCAAGGACAAGCCATCACTCCAACATATGTAACAATTATGTGGAAGTGAGTGAGAATATGTTATTATATTTAGGACATTCCACCAAACTCTACACAAAAATAAATGAAAAATTGTATAGGTATACAAATTTCATCATTACATATGGTAATTTTAATTTTTAATGATTATACAATTACCAAATACTACATATATGTATATTATTTTAATGTAAACATTGTTTTATAATTCTTTAAGATCAAATAAGAAATATACAATAAATAGAAAATTATTTAAAAGAAATCATTGAATAATAAAATTATAGAGTTTATTAAAAAAATAACAAGTAAAATAACTTTTTAAAACTTTCAAATAATATTTCTTATAAAAATATTTTTATATTTTTTAACAATAATTATACAAACATTTTAAAATTATTAATAGAATTTAAAATGAACTAATTTAAAATCCTACACAAATTTTATTAAAACATTCATGAAATTTTTAATACTACAAAACTGCTAATTTATTTAAATTTCAAATTAATGAAAGACTGAATAGTCGTTGAGAGAACGTTAAGATTATCTAAAAGTAAAATTTAATGGAAAAAAAATTACTGTTGGAAAAAAAAGCATATCAGGTTAAGATATAGATAAAAAGTTTGTCTCTTTCATTTATAGAAAATGTTCTCTTTTTTAGAATGTTTCTCCTTTTCTCTCAATGTTTTGTTATGTTTTTTTTTTCTTTCTCTTAAATTTTTTTGTCAATGCCTTTTAAAAAAGAAGAAGATAATATTAAGAGGATCAAATGTTTCACTCACATAAAAATGTTTCTTTTTTTTTTCAGCAAAATATAACATAGTGTTTGGTGTGCACCTCTCAATATTTTTAGTTGCATTTAGTATTGCTAAAAATCCATTGGTAGAAATATAGTTAAGAGTGAGTACTAGAAGTTGTATATTTTTTTGTAATTTTTTATTAAGTTTTTTAATGATTTTTTAAAGTGGATACATCCTAAAAATCACATCCCCAAGTGTGCACATCACATAACTTGCACCATAATAATCAAAAATACAATTTTTTTTTCCAATGTGTAAAGATGGAAGTGTAAAACATTATTATATATTTTTTCAAATTTGTAGAAGAAGATCCTGCATTTTTTCCAAAATAGTCCTCTGAGATAAATGTTATAGTACAAGACCAATTTGATTCATAAGACTAATCAACAAGAGATCATCCTCAATGCAAAGGACCTCCCCAAATGTTGACTCCAAAAAACTTGGTTGGAGAACAATCTCACCAACCCATTTCATTAAATCCATTCTAATACCATGTTAATTTTAAAAGAACTACACACTAATAATATTATTTTTTATTCTATACCATGGTTAAGAAATGCAACACTTATGTCATTAGACAAGTGATTAATTGCATAAATAAATGGATATTTTACAAGTATTATTGATAACGAAGAACTCAATCCTCTTACAACTCTAACATAATAACCATACTTTTATTGCAAAAATTATTACCTTAAAAATATTACATCTACATTCTCACATATTCATACTACTAAATTAATTAAATACATAACATAAATATTCTTCAATGAAAAGCAATTTGATTTCATACATTTACACACAATAAAATTTATAATTTTTAAAATCTAATTTGTCAATAATTTATCTTTTCATTATAATTATTCAAAATTATAAATTTATGATGAGCTCTGCTAGGGTTTTGCATTTTCTGCGGTCACCCTTTTGCATCATACTGCGCACTCTGCGCAGGAAAACCCTTGTTTCTTGTGTGTACGACCGCATTTACTGTGGTTTTTTTGTTTTAATATGCCTTCAACCGACTCTAACCCAACAGTTCTTGTTGGTGTTAGCGGTTCGATGACGATAATCAATGGATCCTCCTCCGAACAAACGTCCCCAAAAATTTGTTCCGAAAGTCTTTCATGAGGTAAGTGCTCTGATTCACCAGCTGATGTGGTTTTTGCTTTACCAGATTTTGATACTGCCTACCAATGGCTTGAGCAATACACCCTTGTTAGGTATTTTGTTGGGAGAACTCCCCCTGAAAGTGTGCTTAAAGATTGGGTTAACAAGGCTTGGGTCCCTCATGGGGTTCGCCTTGATATGGTCCAAAATTTAACCAAGGGTTTCTTTTTGTTCCACTTTGTGGAGGTCAATCATGTGCAGACCATCTTAGGCCATGGGCCCTGGTATGTCCGGTCTTTTCTGTTATTTTTTCAAGCATGGACTCGTGAATTTGCTGTCTCAGATGACACCAAGTTGCGGGTCCCGGTTTGGATTGAATTCCCTAGTCTACCCCTGCCTTGTGTGCCATTTTTGAATAGTACAACCTCCTCACTGGGGAGGGTTATTTGCATTGAGCCAGATAGGTTCTTTCAAGTCCATCCCCAAAAGAGGGTTTGTGTGGAAGTGGACCTTTCTAAAGATTTAAAAGACTCCATTGATATCCAAATTGGAGTTCTCCGCCACACCTAGAAGGTCACATATTTTAATTTTCCCAACACATGCTATAGGTGTCAGTTAGTGGACCACAAGATAAAGGAATGCCCTTTAGCAGTGCCTCATACACCTTCTCTGCCACGAGATGCTAAAAAACCTCGTTCGATAGCTGCATTTGCTGCCAAACTTGATGTGAAATGGACTATGGTTACGAATTGAAAGAATAATTCCACTGGTTCTGGGTTAGGTCCTGTGACCTCTAAGCTAGTGAAAGATATTTCAAACCTTTCTATGAAGGGGAAAGAAGCTCCGGTCAGAGCTGATTATGTTTCACAGTAGCCTAGGCCAAAGGCTACGCCTTAGCCAGCTGCTATCATGTTAACACAGTCGGATGTGTCTTCTCCTATGATAGGAGCTCACAAGCATTCTCGTAGCCCTTCCCCTCCTAGGGAAGAAGGGAAATATGTTCATGAAAAATAGAGGATGCCCTCCCTGTCCATTCAGATTGGATCAGTTTCGACAAATTTTTTACAGAATCATTTCTCTTCTCTCAATGAAGAGGAATCGGGTTTTGAAAACATGGAGGAGTTTCACTCATGAAGTTCCTTTCATGGAATGTTTGAGGTCTGACAGACCTCTCCAGAAAGTATTCTGTCAGAGATACCTTGTGCAAGTACTTTGGTGTTGAAGTGCTTTGTCTCCAAGAAGTTAAAATTTCTGGTTTTTTGTTTGCTGTGGCTAGCCATTCTATTTGGCCAGCTAGTAAAATGTTTTGTACTTCCCATGATGCTAGGCGTGGTGGAGTTGTCACCCTTTTGGCCCCACAATGAAACTCCTCTGTGGTTGACCACGGGTTTGATCCCACTCATCGGCTCGTCTGGATCCTTATCAACATTGATAATCATTCCTTTGGGATTATTAATGTCTATGCTTCTAATTATGCTGTGGAACGCTCTTTGCTCTGGTGTTGGATTGCTGATTCTTTACCAGTTGCTACCTGGTTACTCTGTGGGGACTTCAATATGGTAGAAATGGCGTCTAACAAAGATGGCACTTTTCCATTCAAATGGACAGCTAGGGAAAGGGAGGCATGGTTTTACATGCGCAATAAATTGGGGCTTTTTGATCCCAAGGTTGCTGCCATTCTAATTCTCTCTGGCACACTTGGTGCAATTACCGAGCTGCTTTTGACAAAATATTTAAGTGCCTTGATCGTGCCATGATCTCGGTGTAATATTTTTTTCTCATTTGACAACTCCTCTCTCTCGATTATGCCGTTAGTGGGTGTGACTTTTTCAGACCACTTCCCCATTTATTTTTGCATTGAATGGGAGACTCGACAGCCTAGTACATGTAAAACTCAATTTTTTTAAACATGTCTTTACTTTGCCACAAACCTACCCTAGCACATTCACAGAGTTTGGAATTTGGAGTGCAGGTCAACTCATCATACATGATGGATTTCTTGGTGGAATGAGGCTATAATCCACACAGCTATATTTTTGCGCATTTATGGGTGCCAGCTGGCTATTTTTTGCTGGCGGTCTTATGAGGCTACCACCGCTGACCTTCGTGCTTCCTCTGAGGCTTTGGCAGCCAGCCCCTTTTCTCCTTCATTACAAGTTAGGGTGGCAGAGCTATGACACAAGAAACAAATTGCTAACAGCTATGCTGCTAGAGGAGCGCAAATCAAAGCCCGGTTACATTGGCTGAAAGTTGGTGATCATGCCTCCAAAAAGTTTTTCTTGGCTCTACGTGTCAGGTACTCATTCTCGGGCATTAAAAAAATAAAAGATGGCGCTTAGGTGCTCTCTGAGCTGCCTGACATTCTCTAGGCCTTTGTGCATCATTATGAGCAAGTTTTCACCACACAGGAAGTCACACCTGTGCGACAACAAGCCCTTTAGGATTGTCTTGCTGTTGTGCCAAACAAGCTTTCTTTAGCTCATAAATTTTTTTGTGATCAAATTTTATCAGTTGATGATCTCAAAGAGGCTGTCTACTCCATGGCTAATGGAAAAGCCCCAGGAATTGATGGATTCCCTTATGAATTCTACAAAGCCATGTGGGACTATATTGGGCATGATCTGCATCAAGTTTACTTAGAAGCTTTTCATTCTAATTCCCTAGGTAACTTAATTAATAAAGGTAACATAAAATTCATACCTAAACTGGGTGACCTAGAAGAAATTTGCAACTGGAGACCTATCACACTTCTTAATGTCTCCTAGAAGATTATCGCCAAGGCTTTGGCTCTTAAAATCCGCCATCTTCTACCTCAGATTGTGCACCCGAAATAAACTGGGTTTATCAAATCCAGATTTATTTTGGATAATATCATTGCTATTTGGGAAGGCATGGAATGGGCCATATGCTCAAACTAGAAAGTCGTGTTCATTAAGATTGACTTTTCCAAGGCCTATGATCGCATTGAATGGCCGTTTATTCTTGCTATGCTGCAAGCCTTGAGTTTTGGGCCCAATTTCATTCAATTTGTTCGAATGCTCTTTGTGGATGCCTCGACTTGTATCACCATCAATGGTTGTCAATCCTCTGCCTTTAGACTTGTTTGTTCCATTAGGAAAGGGTGCCCGCTGGCCCCCTCTTTATATGTGCTTGCTGCTGAGGGTTTTGGTTACCTTTTGGCCAATGCGGTTTCCCAGCAGCGAGTCAAGGGAATTTCTCTGCCCAACTCTTAGGCTCAGCTTGTTAATGGCCATTTTGCTGATGATTCATTCCTCACCCTTCTAGAGGATGAAGATTCCATTGCGGTGACTCTTGAGTGTCTTAATACTTTCTTCTTGCTTTCGGCTCTACCATCTAGTGGCATAAAACTTTGTGTTACCGACAGTCTATCTTTCCCTCTTCACTGTGGCTACAATAGTATGGTTGGAAGTGGATTGGGCTTGGTGAAATTTTTTCAGTTTCTGGGAATTCCCTTTGCTTTTCAGGCATCTCCGGCTGAGCTTTGGCAAGTCGTGCTCTCTAGAGTTGAGCAGAAGCTTGCTTATTGGGTTACCGAGCCCCTATTTCTAGTAGGGAAATTCCAGGTGTGTTCCAAAATTTTTGTGGCCACCTATATTTATTATTCTTCTTGCTGGGCCCCCTCCAAAGCCACCTATGGCAAGCTTGAGAAGCTGCTTCATGAATTTCTATGGGCCTCCTCTAAAACTCACAGAGGGTTTCATCGTGTGGCTTGGGAATTCTGTTGCCTTCCTAGAGACTCGGGAGGTCTCGGGTTGTTATCTACTCAATGGCAAGGGACTGCTCTATGTGTTAAATGGATTATTCCTGCCCTTACTGGGGACGAGGCTTGGAAAATTCTTCTTAGGCATAGTATTCAATCTGGCTTCCCTGTTCATAGACCTACCTGGAAGGGGATTGGCTTTCAAACCCTTCTGGTCATGAATGAACCAATCCAGATTGTTGGGACTTTTGTGGCCAAAAGCATCTGGCGGGCCTGAGAAGTTGTCAAACCTTGGCACCACTGGGCTGACTCTGGTTTTCGAGATGGACTCTCTCAACCAGCACAATATTTGGTGGTTGCCTCTTTTTGCTAGCAATGGTCAGCCATTGGCTAAGTCGCTCGGGCTTAAGGCGCTCAGATTTCACAAAAAGGGTATCCAGACCCTGTAACAAATTTTTTCCAGACCCACCATGCGTATCATGTCATGGGATGTTTTTCATGCCCAGTACAAGCTTCATAACCAGGACCATGCTACTTATGATGGTCTGGTGAGTGCCATTCCTGCTGAAATGCTTCATAAGGTTGGAATTCGTGGGACCAAACCTTGGTGGAAAGACTAGAAGTGGTATCCAAACACCCCTTTCAAGAACTACAAGCCTCAGCTTGGTTATAGATGGCTCTCACCACATTTTCCTATGATTTAGAGTTTGAACCAAAGGTGGCTTCTTCAATCTCCCGCTCATGTTTGGTGTAAAAAAATTGCTGCCACTTGGTCTGCAAGTGTTGAGCCGAAGCTTGCCCACTTTGCCTGGTGTATTCTTTTCCAAGGCTTGCCTTTGGGCTCTCGGCTGGTCCACTTGGGGGTCCAAGACCCTCGGTGCCCTTTTTGTGGGTAAGCTAAAAATTTTAAGCATCTTTCTGGTTTTGTCCCAGAGCTCAGTAGCTTTGGACTTGGATTCATGACTTTTTTCGGCCATTTCGGCTAGAACCTTTCTTCTGGCATATGGTGTTGCTTGGAGATTCTCCTAGAATTCCTGCAAAATTGACCCAGCTTTGGCACACTTTTAGGGTGGAAATTATCTTCAATATTTGGAAGGAAAGAAATGCTTGCATTTTTTCACATACTCAAATGGATATTCATGTATCTTTATATGCTAAACCTATGATTTGCTCTAATGTGCTTTTACAGGTTCAAGTGCAAGCTGACAAAGTTGCACTTGAGGTTGCTCACCTCCAGGTTCTCCTGGACCATTGGGGTAATGCCCCTTGTACTGTTGCTTGGGTCCCCGCTTCACCCACCTCTTCCCACGACTAGTTGCCCTCCAGGGGCCAGTAGCAGAGTGGCTCTGCGCGTCCCCATTCACAACCCCCACCTCGGTGAGATTCTCACACTCCTCGGCATAACTGCTCTCCTCCGCCACAGGCTAGCCAGGGGTGGCCTTCTGGTGGTGCTTCGGGGAGCAGCGGTGGTGGTTCCGGGTGGCCCTCTGATGATCCTCCTACTTCTGGCTCTAGTTGGCCAGTCACTAGTAAAGCGTTCCCGTGTCTGGCACTTACAATCTTGCCCCGACGCGAGGAAGAAGATAAAGAGAAAAAAGATGCTGATGATGGTTGGGGTCCTCCTCTTGACGTCACTCCAGACCTCGCTGATGTATGTAGGAAAAATTTGGATGACAGAGACTCTCCTGGCTCTGCTGGCACTGCTCTAGCCACTTAATGACCTTTTTTATCTTTATAATTTTGGATTTCTGGGCTTAGCCCACGTGATCTGTTAATTTTCTGGGCGTTGCCCATGTGACTCTTGGGGTGTTCCTTTCTACCACCCACCCTTTTTTTGTGAATATGTATCTTTATATTTGAATTAATATAGATAGATGCCTATTCATCAAAAAAAATAAAAAATAAAATTTTTATTATTGAGCCTCAAAATATGACCTACTTTTCCCAAATGTTGCACAAATTCATTGAAAAATATCCACAACTCTATTTTCCTCATGCATTGCTAATATTCCCATCTCTACCAAATCATCTTCTAACCGAATGCCTTTGGATTTATATATAGAGAACTCAACTTCCTTTCCCACGCGGGAGGATGGAGTGAAAAAACCTATTCATACCCATTTTCCTTGTGTTAAAAGTGTATAACCATAATGCAACTGAAGAGTGATATCATCATAATTGAAATTTATGACAACACATATCATCATTGCTGCATTGGCAGAATGCTCTTTCGAAAGACATACTGCTGATAATGGCTATACGTCTTCCGCCGGTTGAAAGAGTCAACCAAAGTGAGACCAGGAAACGTTAAAGACTTCATTGTCGCCTCCATGCCAGGTGCTGTCCTTCCACATATTACACATTCAGATGGCCATTTCTACCACAAATTATACAATATAATCAACCACTAAACACTCATATTGCATAATAATACGCCTAATTATCTAGAAACTATTATTACCTCTCTATTTAAAGATTGAAGGCAAGCTCCAAAGGCTGATATGTAACATGCTACTGTGAGCTTTACCCTCCTCAAACTCTCCATATCCTTCAGACTTTGTATGACTAGTAGCTCCCCCCAAGTATGTACCATCAACGTCTTTAATGAATTACAGTTTTCTAATCCTTCTATTTTCCTAAGCACCTCACACTCCCACATATTCAGATGCTGTAGATTGACCAAATCATAATTAGTAAGGCTTATGATTTGTAGATTTGAACATTTGCTCACCTCAACCATCCTAACGATATTGGAAAGCTATCGATCTCTAATAATTCATGATTTTCTATAAGCTATAGACTTTTTTGACTTAGGCAACCTTGTTGAGAGATTGATATCCTAGACATATCACAAACACTTAAAAACTCTGAGCCTGCACAATGAAGAAGAAAAGCACCCTGGCTAGATAATCAGTTATGTGAGTCCGATGCAACCGTTGATATAGAGAATAAAGGCTAGTAAGTTGCGCAAGTGTTTCCGATGAGATCATCACCCCACTGCATCCACTCAAAAGTAGATTCTGTACATTTGTCAAATCCCCGAACTTGGTAGGCTACAATTTGAGCTTATGACATTTCTCTAAGTGGGAGCAAAATTTGTTGGAAGTAATCTCAACTACTTCATTTACTGTTCTAGCTAGAACTATTCATGTTAGTGCCCTCTGTATCAACATTGGATCACAATCAATTCCAACATTAAAGACAAGGATTTGAACGAGATTTCATTTCATCTGCTCCAACTTGTTCAATGTCCTACCAACAGTCTTCACATGCTTTGTGGGTGCAATGAAATATATTATTTTATGTATTGATTCCTCTCCTCTGTTGATGCTCATTCTTCTATATATTACTGAGTCCACATTTTTGTAATCACTCCTAAATGGAGTCCAACTTCGTAGAGCTGTAAATAGTAGTAAGAATGAATGGTGTGTTTTGTCATGGAGCATAAGATTAGTGAAAGTCGGAAGATGTAGTGAACTATGTTTGTATAAGAAGAAGCTCAGTAAGTCCCTAACTGTCCATATCAAGAGGTTGCAATGGTGTCTGTTTGTATGAGAGAGCTCAATCTCAACATGTCAAGAGAATGCAATGGTAGTTTTCTGAATGAGTAGCAGCTCAGAAGATTTATGTAAATCTGCTTTGATTAAATCAATTTAAAATATCATGGTTTTCATTACTGTGTAAGTTTTTATGTTTTCTCCTACCATTTGTTGGAATCATGTGCCTCAATCTCACCAGCTGAAACCTCTTGTGAGAAATTTCGGTGAGACTATGGAGATGTTTGGCTGACCTACTAGTTGATCCTGACTGTCATTGTAACTTATGGAATGTCTTGGTGATTGGCATTATCGGCAACCCTTGGTGTACCCTTGGATAGTTGGGATGATGTCTCAGCAACGGTAGAAAGTCTGGTCGATATCGGCGTGACCTTTGGTCTGTCTGGCCAATGCAGCAATCGGTGTGACTTGCCTCTATCGAAATGGGTCTTAGCGATGGGAGATGTCTGGCCGACAAGATAGTCCGATGGGTCTACTTTCGGTGTAACACATAAGGCTTCGGTATGAAGTCTTGGCAAATGTGAAAAGTCTCGCGGACGGCACGATGGAGTCATTGTGGTAACATAGAGGCATCGCTATGAAGTCTTGGCGACGGGTGTTTGTCTCACCGACGGTGTGGGATGTGTTCGGCATGACTCCTGGCGAAAGGTGCTCATCAGAGTAACTTGGAAGTCTCAGTAAGAAGTCTTTCCGGTAGTGGGTTCTCTCGCCGATAGGTGTGAACATCGCTGTAACCTCTTGGCGATAGAGGGAAGTCTTGCCGACTGAGTTTGGTGATTGGTATAACATAAAGAGCTCGGTGTGAACTCTTGGCAAAGAGCTTTTGTCTTGCCGATGGGAATCCTAATGTCGCCATGACTCTTGATGACTGCTCGGTGTTCGGTATAACATGAAGACATTGGTATGATCTCTTGGCGAAAGACGATAGTCTTGCCGATGGGAATACTCTTGTCTATGTGACTTGTTGAATTTGCTGTGACCTCTTGGCGACAGCGGTAAGTCTCACCGATAGTATACACTTCGGAATAGCATGAAGGCTCGGCGGGATGTCTTGGCAAATTGCGGTTGTCTTGCTGATGGAAAAGCTAACATCAATATGACCTTTTGAACTTCGGTATGATGTCTCATCGAATGGCGATTGTCTCGCCGATGAGAGTGTTGAGGTCGATGTGACTTGAAGACTTTGGTGTAATGTCTGGGCGAAGAGCGATAGTCTTGCTGACTGATCAACTCTTTAGAATACCTTGTGATCTTCGGTGTGAGGTCTTGGCGACATGGCGAAGTCTTAGCGATAGCTCTCTAGACTCGATTTAACCTCTTGCCGATAGGGATGACTCTTGGCGATATCGAATGCTGGCTGTGTTGGCATCAGGGAGACATGGTTAGTGTCTCACCGACATGACAACACAGGTTGAATAGCCTTGATCGTTTGGATGATTGTCCTACATGGTGTGACCTGGACGTATTATCTTTTATGCAAGGAAGTGGAAACATCTACGATGCTGAGCTAGATGATTCGATAGTTATGATCCGACATTTGGAAACAAACCATTTTTTAGAGAGAGCGTTACAGAGAGGGTTGACAGGCTGGTTGGATGGCCGAGGCCTTGAGGCCGAAACAGAGGAAGTGAGAGGCAGGGTTATGCTGCCAAACTCTCTCTTGATCAAGAATCGAATGCCATGGTTGATCTCCCATGTTGATCTATACTGTATACTATGTGAGGGTATTGCAACAGTACGAAGGTTGTTTGGTTTGAGAGGTTGATCAGGAAATATACAGAGAGAGAGTCTGCTATCAAGTTGTATCCAGAATGAACAAGATGTAATCTCTGAAAAGGCTATGAGCTTGAATTGTATTGTAACCTTCAGTTGCTGAATAATACAATGGCTCAAACTTTGGAGAGTGGGGTTTTTTACCCGAAAGGGTTTTCCCCACGTAAAATCTTTGTGTTCTATTTTCTGTAGTATCTTTCATCTGTGTTGTTGCTTGCTGTTGAATTTACATGTGCTTCTCTCAGAAGAATCAATGTGGAAATGAACTGTGTCTATTTTCGCTTTAGGACATAGTTGTACGTGTCTTTGAAGTAATCTAATCGAAATGAAAGTTACCGAAGGCACCACTGTTTGGAGTTTTATGAGATGCGCTCCATTGATTTCCTTACACCATTGCATTCCTACAAATGGTATCAGAGCTATGTCGATCGGTTAGGCTCATTGGGAGTAGAGGTTCATAGGTTTTATGTTCGAGAAGAGTCGTAGGGTTTCCAATATTCCATTATGTCTTGTAGTAAGAAAATAGTAATCATTTCTGGGTCTGAGAAGTTTTTTTGGTTTGAAAGGTTGTGGAAGAAGAGTCTTTTCTATTGCATAGGAGGCCGTCATAGCCCAGAAAGGAAGGAATAGATGTTTAGTAGAAGAAATTTTCCAGCCAAAGGTTCGATAGATTCTAAAGGAGATTGAAGGTCAACAAGAAGTCGCCCAATCAAAAAGAAAGAGGAGGAAAATCCACTTGAAAAGATTTGTAGAGAAAAGGAGTTGATTCCAGTTAAGCAAAAGAGATCTAGATATAAAGATCTAAGAGAGAAGAAATCTGCTGCAATAGGAAGTGGATATAAGTCGTGCAAGTCATAGATGCCACTGAAAGAATGATTGGAAGAGAAAATCATAGGAGATTTATTAAGGAAGCCAAGCGTAGATATTAAAAGGTGAAAAGAAAGAATTTCTATCGAGGTAGAGGAAGCCACAACTTGTGGAGAACGAGTTAGATCAGATTAAAAGGCCACAACTGTTTAAAATATGCCTGGGAGAAAAGCAAGATTGAAGAGATATCAGTTATAAAGAAAGAGAGTATTTTCTGTAGAATGGTCGCTGCCAAAAAAGGTATTTTTTTTGTCACCCAAATGAAAAGCATGTTTTGCATTAAGGAAAGAAATTAGTTTTTTGAGAATGCATCAGCAAGTGTTTAGGTTGGAGGTTGAGAGAGAGTGAAAGGTTGTATAAAAGAGAAGCATCTATGAGATAACAGTAAGAAAGAGGAGTTGCTAAAGGAGAAAAAAAATCAGAGGAGGATACCAGTCTGAGATTCAAGTATGCATTTGCTTCCCCGTCATGCTAGTTTGTGGTAATCTAAAACCACCAGTATGTGAGTTCGTGGTAATCTAAAACCACTTGTCTATGAGTTTGTGGTAATCTGAAACCACCTATCTATTAGTTCACGGTAATCTAAAACTACCAGTATGTGAGTTCGTGGTAATCTGAAACCACTTGTCTACAAGGTTTGTGAATAAGGCCAATAGAGCCAATTTAATACTAGGATCCCTGAGCACTAGCAATGTGACTCTGTGGGAGGTGTAGATAAAACAAGTACATCACACCTGAACCTACAATGGAATGGTTACCAGAAAGGGCCAGAGCTCATGGGTAGAGCATCCCAACAGCATCATGGGATTTCCTAGGTTTGATTCCTAGAAATTGAAGATTGAAGATTATAGATGCTGAAGCATCAATGAAAGTTATCAAGAATGAAATCAGTATTTTTAGTTGAGATTAAAGGGGAGTGTTGGAATTAATCTCAACTACTACATTTACTGCTCCAGTTAGAACTATTCATGTCAGTGTCCTCTGTATCAGCATTGGATCACAATCAATTCCAACATTAAAGACAAGGATTTGAATGAGATTTCATTGCATCTGCTCCAACCCGTTCAATGTCCTACCAGCAGTCTTCACACGCTTTGTGGGTTCAATGAAATATATTATTTTACGTATTACTTCCTCTCCTTTGTTGATGCTCAGTCTTCTATATATTGCTGAGTCCACATTTTTGTAATCACTCCTAAATGGAGTCTAGCTCCGTAGAGCTGTAAATAGTAGTAAGAATGAATGGTTATGTGTTTTTTCATGAAGCATAAGCTCAGTGAAAGTAAGAAGATGTAATGAACTGTGTTTGTATAAGCGAAAGCTCAGTAAGTCCCTAACTGTCCATATCAAGAGGTTGTAATGGTGTCTGTTTGTATGAGAGAGCTCAAGCTCAACATGTCAGGAGAATGCAATGGCAGTTGTTTGAATGAGCATTAGCTCAAAAGATTTATGTAAATCTATTTTGATTAAATCAATTTAAAATATCATAGTTTTCATTACTGTGTAAGTTTTTATGTTTTCTCTTGCCATTGCATTCCTACAAAATGTAGTATCATAAAATTGCACCCCATGGTAATTTAACCTAGCTTATGAATATCCTTTTGGTATCATGATGTTATTTATGTTTTTTCAATTTTCTTTAGCGATAATATTCATGTTGATTCATAAGTCTGCTAAAGTGGGAGCAAAATGTAGTATCATAAAATTTCACTCCATGGTAATTTAACCTACACTTTTGCATCCACTTTAGTGTCCACTCCCTTAGTATTTGTGTAGGCTCATTTCAACCCTTGCATCAGTCTCTTCCACTCTTAGGATTCCTGGGATACCTTTTCAGTGGCTACCTTTTTGCATTGCATCAACCCTTGTGCTTTTCTTGTTCTTTCCATCTTTGAGCATAATTTTTCCAGACACTAGTCGCACATTGCACATACATCTGCGTGCCGCACAAATGTCCCGCAGCGTTTTTATGTTCAAATGGTTGTTTCCAAGTGTGTTTCCACTTGTCACCTCCTTTTGTTAGTGGTAACGGCCCGAGAATGTTCTTTTCCCTCCTCTTCTCTCTTTAAAAGTGGTCTTTTCAATTCATTTGGTCTTCTTGGGTTCTATCTTGAACTCTCTTCTCCTTTCTTGGATATTCTTTCTCTCTTTTCTCACTCTCTCAATCTTGCACAACTCTCTTGCTTGCTACAATTCTCTCAAGCTCTTACAACACTCTTTGCAAGTCTCTTGGCTCTCACAAATATCTCTCTTTCTCTCTTTGGCTTTCTCAAGCATTGCAGGTGATATATATCTACTTACCTTGTTTCTTTTTGCATCTTGGCATTTCTCACATCCCTTGTGTATGTATTGACTATCTCATCTATCTATCTATTTCAATGTCTATTATTTTCTCTACCTATCTATCTAGTTATCTATGGAGGTGGGAACACCGAAATGGGTGTTTGACTAAGACAAGCCCCTAAACAACACCAACAATTTTCCTCGATCTTATGTGTACACGTATTGGAGATATTACTTTGCTGGAGACTTCATTGCTTGGCCTATTGTGAGCACTTTCTTTCTCTTCCTTCATTTTTATCATATATATTCTATTTATTTTACATTTCATTTAGTTTCATCTACATTCTATTTATTGTTTGTCATTATTCTACATTCTTAAAGTTCCTAGTAATCAAAATTGTTAGTAGTTACTTAGCCATTTTATGGACATTCTCAGTTTTCAGTCTGTACATGCTATCATCCGTGTGTCACATTGTCATCCTTTGGACGAGAGTTCATTATTCTATCTAGAAAAACTTTGTGACCTACTCATTATAATTTTGGAACTCTCATTATTTTATCCCATCACTTGAGCTCTGTTCCCTGAGGTAGTTGAGGACCGTTTGCTCCTTGAAGACTCTTTCTTGTCTCGAGACTCGATGGTAGAAAATATCCTATAAATATAAATGAAATAAATATTTATATATGGACATTTTCTTTCTTATACTTTAAGTTGTATTTCATGTATATAGTTTCAGGATATTTAGGAATGGTTTTGGATCTCTAGGAGTTATAATGCAAATTTTAGATTTAGGAAGATCTTATAATTTTTTAGAATTAGTCAAATTTTACTAATCAGTAGGCTCCCTTCATCTCTCTCTCTCTCTATCTCTCTCTATATATCCCTTTCACTCTATACCTCTCGAGCTCCATATCTCCATCCCTTTATTTACCTCTCTCTCCCCCAAGCTCAAGATCTACCTCTTTTTCCTTCTCTCTCACTCTCTCCTTCCCTCTCTAATTTTATCTCACCTCTCTATCTCCCTACCTCTCCCTCCCTCCTACATCCCCCCCTCTCTCTCTCCCCCCCTTCCCTCTCTATTTATCTCTATCTTACCTCTCTCCCTATATACCTACCTCTCCCTTCATCACTCCCTACTACTCTCTCTCTACCTACCTCCTCTCTCTCTACACCTCTCTATCTCACCTCTCTCTCCCTCACTAGACCTCTTCCTCTCTCCCTCCTTCCCTATCTACTTCTCTAGATCTCTCCTCTCCCTCTCTCTACCTACCTCTCCAACTCTCTCTCTACCTATGTCTCCCTCTCTCTTTCCCACCCTCTTTCCTTCCCTTTCTATCTCTCTACCTCTCTCTCTCTCCCTCCCATATCTTTCTCTAACTCTTTCCTTCCCTCTCTACTTCTATTTATTTCACCATTTTTATCTCCATCTCTCTCACTCCCTCCTCTCTCTCTCTCTCTACTTATCTTTATCTTACCTATCCCTCTCTACCTTTACCTCCCTCCATCCCCTCTCTCTCACTCCCTCGTAATGTTCCCTCTCTACTTTTCTCTATCTCACCACTCTCTCCTTCCCTCCTCTCTTTGTATCTCTATCTATCTCTATCTATATCTATATATATGTCTCTCTCCCTCATTCCATCTCTTCTTCTCTCAATCTCACCTATCCCTCTCTAGATCTTCTCTATTTTCCCTACTTCTTTCTATATCACCTCTCTCTCTTCCCCTTCCTCCTCTCTATATTACCTCTCTCTATCTTTACTTCTCTCTCACATATCCCTCTCTACCTTTCTATCCCTCCCTCTTACCTCTCTTTCTCTTTCATTCTTTCCTCCCCTCTCTACTTATCTCTATCTCACCAATCTCTCTCTCCCTACATGCCAAGCTCTCTCTCCTCCCCTCTCCACTTCTCTCCATCTCACATGTCTCTTTAGCTCACTCTCTCTCCTTCCATACCTCTCCCTCCTTCCCTTTCTACCTACTTCTATCCCCAACCTTCCACCCTTCCTCTTCCCTCTCCCTATCTCTCTCAATCTCTACTTCTCTCTATCTCCACTTCATCCCTCCATTCATATCTCTCTCTTTAGGTAGGAAGATGTAAGTAGAGAGAGATAGTGAGAGAGATATGGGGAGACGTATGTAAGGAGGAAGAGGGGAGATAGAGAGTAGATAAGGAAGGAAGGAGGAAGGTGGGGAGAGAGAGAGCAAAGGAGAGGTAGGTAGAGAGAGGGAGAGGAGTGATACAGAGAAGTAGAGAGAGGATGGGGGGAGAGAGAGAGGTGTGATAGAGAGAAGTAGAGAGGGAAGGAGGGAGAGAGAGTAGGAGGGAGAGAAAAATAGAGATAGAGAGAAGGACGGCGAGGTAGTTCTTGAGCTCAAGAGAGAGATAGAGAAAGGGATGGAGATAGTGAGAGAGAGAGGTCTAGAGTGTAAGGGATATAGAAAGAGTGAGACAAAGGGATCTAGATAGAGCTTTCCAATTATTGAAATTTTACTTGTTGGTTACTAAAATGTGATTTATTGATTACTAATTTGGCTAAGTTTTTAAAAATTATAAGATCTTCCAAGACATAGAATTTTCATTATAACTCTTAGATACCTGAAACCATTCTCAAACATCCTAAAAAAATATACATGAAACATAAATAAAAGTATATAAAAAGGTAAATGTCTATATCTAAATGTTTATTTCATGTATATAGTTTGATCAAAAGACAAAGAGAAAGATATTTTTTCTTCATAGAAATGTGACTGCATTATAACACACCCACGTTATTGTCTGCTATCAAAATTTCCATCCCTTTGGCTTGGATTTTTTTTGGGATTCCAAACCAAAGGGTTGGACTAACTTTTCAACATTGAAAGATGTGTTTTTGTTGATTGTACAAATAAATTTATATAATCTTGATTGTGCTCCCCATCAAATTTGTAGGTGTTTCAATATCAAGTCAAAAAATACCATGATAATATTGAGCTCTCTATTAGCTTTCTAACCATGTAATTTTTTTCATGTTTCAAGTATGTTAAGGTTTTCATGTTTAATTTCTTTTGTTTGTGTATCCATTTTTTGTTGAAAACCAACATGTGGTATTTTTGACTTTGATTTTTAACCATTCAATGAAATTTCAAATTACTTACATTTTTAGAAACTAGAATCCATTCTACATGTATTAAAAAATGATTTTCAATTAGTTTTCAAAATTTTTAGGGGGAAACATGCTAAATTTTCTATTTTTTAGGATGTGTACACTTTGAAAATCAATAAAAATTCATATATTCATGAAAAAAATAGTATAAAAATTGGGCATAAACTATGTGGTGTTAGCTAATTTTTCACTAAAGTTATTGTTTTGAAATACTAAAAACATTTAACATTTTAGGGGGGCCACACCAGATGCTATGTTATGTTTTTTTTTATTTAAAACATGACCAATTTGTGTGCCCCCCTATTTGAACTGCTTTATCTCCACTATTTAAAAAAAAATAGTTTAGAAAGTTGATTTAGAGCACTATGACTCTTTGTTGCATCTTCAAAATTTGAGTGTAACTATCTTCAACTTCTTATCCAAGATCAATATTTCTTGAGTTCAAAAAAAGTGGCCACTTAAGATGCCTTTTTTGTCCCCCATATTTTTGCACTTATCCTTCCAAATATTAATTAGTCATCAATCTTAAAAGCACACAATTTGAGAACAAAATGTCTTCTTGAAATATATGCTTTCAATGTTTCAAGACAAGCTATATTTAAAATAATAGAAATTTTGAAACCAAATTTTTGGATATAAATTGAAGTTGTTAATTTTTAGAGAACTACACAATGATAATATTATTATTTAATCTATATTGTATCATGTTTAATAATCATTGGACTTATGCATGAGTTTAATCTCCTACATTATAGTAACCACTGCCTAATTATAAGATTTATTTGACAACTCAAATACAATCCCAACCAATTCTTCTCACACTTAGAAAATATATGTGAGTTGTTAATAATTCACTCTAACTTAACAAACATTATTATTCTAACGCATGTGAGCACTAACATGAATTCCTAACACCTCTCCTTAGTGTGAACATGGGAAGAAAGTACATCACATGAACTAAAAAGACAATCATATGCCTATGCATACTTTTAGGTTTGCATACTACCATACGGATCCTACTACACATAATCACCTACATACTAAAATTATCCCACTTTCACTTCTAGTGAGCTTATCGCTGACTAATCACACTTTCAAGATGTCTAGCAATCAAAGGATCTTTATAACTAGTTTCTATCCTATACAATTGTTTGCAATATCAATGATATTGACATTCTCTTTTTTCAAACTTAGTAGGGTTTTTTTATTTATAATATTCTCAATTATAACCACTATGGTTGACCATTTCCACTCAATCTCTAACAACATTGTAATTTTCCACTACCACTAGAAGTTACCTTTGAATTTAGTTGATTTGACACAAAGTCAAAATAGAATATTAGTCTTATATTCCCCTCACAATGTGAGATTTCCACTTATTTAAAATTCAAACTAAATAAAAAAAATACAAATTCAAATGACTCAACCATTGAATTCATTTATATTGCTATCTTCCTTAGGACCCTTGAGTTTAGTCGATTTGACACAAAGTCAAAATAGAATATTAGTCTTATATTCCCCTCACAATGTGAAATTTCCACTTATTTAAAAGTCAAACTAAATAAAACAAAATTCCTAATTCAAATGAGTCAATTATTGAATTCATTTATATTGCTACCATCCTTAGGTTTCTCCACACATGAGAATGAAAAATAAGACACCAAAATTCACAATATCTCAGAGAATAACAATTGTAGCTTATACGGTTGAGTAATATTTCTCTAAAGTAAAACTCTCTCAATAAAAAATTATAGTTAGCAATTGGTTGTTGGGAATATCAAATCTATAATGATACTACTTAATAAAGAAATATATAGAAATATGACACAAAATACCCCAATTTAAAGAAAAGATGATAATGAATCACATTATCTATAATAGAAACATAGTAAGTAATGTCACCCACTATGAATACCTTGGACTCTTCAAATAGTTAATAAGTCATACATTAGCTATCATACCCACTAGACGTAAGGTAGTTGCAAAGAAGGATATAATGAGTCGCATCTCCATAAAAAAAGCATAGGGTATTTAGTGTGAGGTTTCCCTATATACAAGCTTAATAAGGGGAAGAATTAATACATAGAGGGAAGTTGCACCTATTATAAATTTTAAATAATTTGAATAACACAAGGGAATTTTTAAGAAAAATTCGAAGTTACATAAACTAGAAAAAAATAATGTAAACAAAAACCCCAAGAGATATGCAATGTCAAGATGACAGAATTGCATTTAGAGCTTCAAAGATGAAAAATATAAGCTAGATAGTGATTTTATATAAAACTGAGGAGAGGATGGAAGTGTTAAATCAACCAAAAATAATTGACCACTAATAACCACCAATATTAAATAAAGTGATGAAAAAGTGAGTACTACACCCTTTAAGGCTGGGGACACCTCATCACCTTATCTCCTAAGTTTATTAAATAATAAACTCACTTTATTATCCTAAGAAAGCTTAATAAAATTGTAGGAAAAACCTATGACTAAGGGAAAATAAATTATCCCACTAGGAAAATAAAAACATACACCAACACCCCCCCTTAAGAATAGTTTAGGAGGATGTGAAAGATGACGGGTCCTAAAAAATGAGGCCATGTTAGGTACACACATGTACATATCAAATACCCCAAAAAAAGAATAATCCCCCTACAAATAGAGAGATTAAACCCTCTAGAATAGAGAGAGAAGAAGAGAAGAAGAAGAGAAGAAGAGAAGGACTAAGTATCTCCTCCCAAAGAAATCCAATGGGAGATGCTCAAAACAACATCCATGATCATCTCAAACAACGTTCCTCCACTTAGGATGAAACAAAACCAAAGGTGTGTGCAAGCTTTTTCCCAAGTCCTAAAAGGAATATGTAGCAAGAAATTGTAAGATGTATGAAGTCTTTGAACTCGGCCAAGTGTCCTCGTGCCGATGTTGAATGATCTCACAATCAAATCATGTGTTCTAGGAAACACTGTTGAAAATGAAACCTCAAAATCTTGTAGAGATTTATGAAGACTATAATCAAAGAATCAAGTATCTCCTCTAAATATGTCTTCTCCAAAATGTTGATCCAAAGTATCCACACACATGTCAATGTTTGATGAATGACCATGTAGAGAATAAACTAAAGGGTCAGAGTGTTCCCTTACAAAAAATAAATAAGAATCAACTTTGTCAAAGAGAAGATAAATGTAATCAATAATGCCTCCCAAATCTACAATATGTTTCTCCATAAACAAGTCTAAAATCCCTATAAAGAGATCATCCCAGAAAGCTAAATTTGAAAGATTATGGATGTCCTGCTACAAGAAGTCATTAGAAGCTTTCAAAGAAGCAACACAAGATTATCAAGTAGCAAAAAATGCAAGCACCAAAGAGTTTTCCTCAAAGAGAAGACACATGTCCTCAATTAGATCCAAAATGAGGGACACTACTGTAAACAAACAAGAGATCTATGGTAGAAATTGGTCCCAATGGAATAAATCTAGAAGGCATAAATGATCATTGTTGTAATGAATTACTAGAAGTTTTCAAAGAAGCATCTTTGGAATGTGAAGTAGCAATAGGTATTGTTGATGGGGTATTAATGTGAGGATGAGAAATATGAAGAGAAGTATCTATGTCATCTGAATATTCAAGACCTATGAAATACTCAAGCTCCTCTATAGTAGCATCATCAAAGGGTATATTATCTGCATCATCAAATGGAATGAAGAAATTTGTAGTAGGATCATCTGGGAATGGAGAAACATGAGGATATCCAAACATCTCCTAAGTCTTGGTCCAAAGTGTGTAGGGACATTCAATGTCCACTATAACCCACATATCATCATTATCAACATGAGAACCATTCAATCGTAATACATGATCAATTTTATTACCCCATATTGATTTCCTTCCAAGTTTGTCTGATTCAAGCATGCGCCTGTAAAGGTAAGGTAAATGTTTAATCTATCTATGATGAGTTAGAATGCATTTTTATAAGACTCATAGTTGGTCTTACACAAGATTATCATATAAGGGTGAATAGAAAATCCCATGATACAATCCTCAAATGATTACAAAAGACACAAAATAAGAACACCAATAAACTCCCACCATTTTTACTAGTATTAAAATCATCCCCCAAAATATTACAAGGTTGGCACTTTATATTTTAATGTGTTTACAAATAATTTTCCAAGATACAATGCTCAATAAGTTCACAATAGAAAAAATTACAAATTTTGATACAAAATGAACTTGAGAAAAAATATGAAAAATTTAGCCCTATAGTTGTGTAGTTCTCTTCAATACCTTTCCAACGCCTATTCGTTTCTGAAAAATAGAGCACCTAGGTGAAAGTTATGAATTTTTGAAGAAATTTGTAACAAACGACTTCAACTTGCAATATCTGGTACAAAATGGAAAAGTTCTTTTCAATTCCTCTATGGGTAGAAAGTTATCATATCTAGCTTTTTGATTATATCTTGTCTTCCAAAACCGAGCATTGTGCGAAAAGTAATGTTTTTTTAAATGGTTGAATTTAAATAAGGGTTTTTGGGCCATCTGAGTGCAATGGAAAGGTTCATTTGAGCCAAAAATGCTCCAGAAAAAGGCTATTAACCAGATATGAGCTTCAAACTTGAGTTTGCAACTATATCAAATGGTGACCAAATTGAGTGAAATAAAAGCTAGATTTGACTTTCTTGGACATTAAAGTGATGAAAATGTAAATTTACTCTAGCCTTTAAGAGTGGGGACACTTCATCACCTTATCTCCTAGTTATTAAATAGTAAACTCACTTTATTATCCTAAGCAAGCTTAATAAAAATGTAGGAAAAAATTATGACTTAGGGAAAACAAATTATCCAACTAGGAAAATAAAAACCTACACCAACAACAGGTCTAGTATAGTAATAAACCCTAATTTCTTGTAGAAATATGATCCCACAAAAGAAAATAATATTGTAGCATAAATTAGTCATGAAGAAATAATAGAAAAGATAAAATTGGATAAAACATAAAAGACAAACAATACACAAATTTATGTGGTGAAACCTTGCCAATATGCCAAGGAAATATCCACCATACAAAATATCAAAATTCTCATTGCTTAGATGAATTATTACAATCTTCACATAGATACCATTTTACAAAATTAATTTTCCTTCAAATCAACATAGATATATAATATCTTCAAGATAACAACCATTGCCAAAATTTAAAAATCTAGATTTTTCCCTTAAGGAAATTATGAATTATTTCTTAAAGCAAAAGTAGCTTTTTTCTTAAGATAAGATAATAGTTTGAATTGTTGTCACTATCCAAATATAACACATATTGTGCATGTGTGACTCCATTCAAATTTCATTTGAAATAAACTCAATGGTCTCCTGAGATTTAATGTTCTTAGGACATTTACCAAGGGATTCACCATAAAAACACCTTGCAAGCCTTTGAACTCCCTACCATATATATTTGCCCCAATTTTAGTTTTGTATAATGCACCTCTTCTATATTTACTCATTGATGAGACATTAAATGTGGCAAGTTGTGCAGGTGAGTATTTTCCTTCATTTTACCTTTAAAATTTAGAGCTTACAAGAACATAACCAATGGAATTACAACAAGTAGCCCTTCCATCTTCAATAGTAGAGAGCCTACATGTTTATACAACAAGATCTTGAGTCATTTAATCTACTATACTTTCTAAACCACACACCCTTTTTTCTAGTGAACATAAACCCTCTTGTGAGCTTCCCATAAAAAATCATAAGTTCCAACAAGATGGATTAATTTTTTGCAATACAAACCAATTGTTCCTGAATCATAGCCAATTCATTTGAATCATGGCCATTGCATTGGATATTCAAACTCTTCCTACTTGAACAAGAAATAATTAAGATCTTACATCATTTCTAAAATGGTCCCTTGAGATAAATATTCTAGTATAGGACCAATCTAATTCATAAGCCTAATCAACAAGAGGTCATCCCCAATGTAAATGACCTCCCTAAATGTTGACTCCACATAATTGAGTTGGAGAAAAATCTAATCAACCCATTTCATTAAACCTTATTTGATTGCATGTTAATTTTCATAGAACTACACACTAATAATATTATTCTTTATTCTATATCATATCATGTTTAATACTCATTATGCACTTATATAGGATTTTAATCTCCTACATTATAGTAACCACTCCCTAATTATAAGATTTGTTTTAACAACTCAAATACAATCACAATCAATTCTTCTCACACCTTGAAAATCTACACGAGTTGTTAATTCACTCTAACTTAACAAACATTATTATTCTAATCCATGATAACACTATAAATAATTCTTATCATTTTATTTATGTTTTAGATCCCTCCCATATAAGGTAGCAACTATCATAGTCATTTCAAACAATGAATCATCTCTCATCTTTCATCCTTCATTCCCATCAATAATCGACAAAACAAAAAATATCTTCCCTTCCAATATTGTCTCAAAACTCTTCTTTAAAAACTCTACATATTGCTCATCATCATACCAATACAAAGTCTATTACTACAATAGAAACAACAATGGTGTATCATAACAAGATTCATTTTAAGATTTATAGTAAGATGAAAAATAAATGTTTAATTAAATTGAGACACCTTCAAGGAAAAATGTGTATGTGTGTGAAAGGAATTTTCACAAACATATTGCTTCCACATGCCTTGTTTCTTTAGTGAGGACAACAATAACAATCTAAAATAAACAAGTTAACTATTAAATAAGAATAATTTAAATAAATTGATAAAAGAGGATTAAGTGTGATGTTTTAAATAGGACTTTGCAGATCATCATGAGATGAAATAGAAGTAATTATTACTTACTATGCTTAAGAAATGCAACACTTATGTCATTAGACAAGTTCAATTAATTACATAAATATATAGATATTAAATAAGTATTATTGATAATAAAGAACTCAACCCTCTTACAACTCTAACATAAATAACCATACTTTTATTAAAAAAATTATCACCTTAAAAATATTAAATTTGTATTCTCACATATTCATAATAATGACTTAATTGAATATATAACATACATATTTTTTAATTAAAAACAATTTGATGTTATGTATACACACAATAAAATTTATAATATTTAAAGTCTAATATATCAATAATATATCTTTTACTTTATAATTATTCCAAATTATAAATTTATTTTTGAGCCTCAGAAATATCACCTACTTTTCCCAAACGTTGCACTAATTCATGAAAAGCATCCACGACTCTCTTTTCCTCACCCATGGCTAATATTCCCATCTCTACCAAATCTTCTAACGGATCGAATTTGGATTCATATAGAGAGAACACAACTTCGCTTCCCACGAGAGAAGACGGAGAGAAAAGACCTATGCATACCCATTTTGCTTGTATCAAACTAGTAAAATTATCGTAAGCAGTTGTTGGCTTAACACAATGGAACTGAAGAGTGATATTATCATAAGCGGAATTTATGACAAGGCATATCATCGCTGCAGCATTGGCAGAACGCTTTTCCAAAAAGACATACTGCCAACAACAGCTAACCTCGTTCTCCCGGTCGAACGATTGAACCAAAGTGAGACCAGGAAAAGTTAAAAGACATCACAGTCGCCTCCACGCCAGGCACTGTCGTTGCACATATTACACATTGGGATGGCCATTTCTGCCACAAATTATACAATATAATCAACTCCTAAACACATATATTACGTAATAATAAGCTCAATTATGTAGAAACTATTATTACCTCTCTATTTAAAGATTGAAGGCAAACTTCAAATGCTGATATGTGACATGCTGCTGTGAGCTTTACACTCCTCAAACTCTCGATACCCTTCAGACTTTGTATAACTGGCAGCTCCCCCCAAGTATCTACAATCAAAGTCTCTAACAAACTGCAATTTTCTAATCCTTCTATTTTCCTAAGCTCTCCACACTCCAGAATATGCAGATACTGTAGCTTGACCGGATCAGAGTTAGTAAGGCTTATGCTTTGCAGATTTGAACAACTGATCACATTAACCGTGTGACTGATAGTGGCAAGCTATCGATCTCTACTAATTCGTGATTTTCTATAAGATCTAGAATTTGCAGACTGGGGCAACATTGTTGAGAGATTGATATCCTAGACACATCACGGACACGTAAATGTAAAAATCCGAGCCTGCACACTGAAGAAGAAGAGCACCCCGGCGGGATAATCAGTTCTGTAGGCCCGGCGCAACCGTCAATATACAGAGAACAAAGGCTAGTAAGCTGTGCAAGTGTTTCCGATGGGATCATCAACCCTATGCATCCACTCAACTGTAGTTTCCGCAGATTTGTCAAATCACCGAAATTGCAAGGCAGCGATTTGAGATTATGACATCCAATTAACTCGAGGTCCTCCAGTGATTGAAGGCGGCCAAACGCTTCTGGTAGACCTTCGATTCCACTACATTCTTCCAAAAGTAGGCGTTGCAGATTTGTCAAATAACCGAAATCGCCAGGCAACGATTTGAGCTTACGACATCCACGTAACTTGAGGCACTCCAGTGATTGAAGGAGGCCAAACTCTTCTGGTAGACCTTTGATCCCACTACATCCACTCAACTGTAGACTCCGCAGATTTGTCAAATCGCCGAACTTGCTAGGCAGTGATTTGAGCTTATGACATCCACGTAACTCGAGGCACTCCAGCGATTGGAGGCGGCCAAACTCTTTGGGTAGACCTTCGATAGGAGCTCCTTCGGAGTCAAAGGATATCTTTTTCAAATCCTTTAGAAATCCTATTGATCTTGGAAATCTCAAGAAACTTCCAGCATGAATGATTTTCAGCTCTCTCAACTGCACAGGAGGCTGCAGCCACGTTGATTTTTTATTAGGCAAGACCGTTCAACAACTATAAGAGATTTTAAGGTATGGATACTTACATCGGCAGTCTCACTCCACAGTTCTTCTAATTTAGAAGCCTCACGAAGCTCTAAAAATCTCAACTTTTTCAGTGAAATCCATGACTGAAGTGCTGTATGCGGAAAGTTGACCCATCGCAGCCAGACAAGCCCTTCTGATAGTGTTGCTAATTCTTCCGTAAAATAATTGTTTTCAACATCTAGGATTTTTAAACCTCGCTTCTGCTTAAACCTTCTACCTGATCCTTTGACAAGATCCACAAAATCTTCATAAAACTCATCTGTTTGGGCTTTAATTCCCCGAATCAGCACGCTTCCCTAAATGGAAATATTAAATAACCAGTAAGCTTATAAAACAATTAAAGTACGAACATTTACTTATTGAAATAATGGATACAGTTAAAAACATGATATTAAACTCACCTTCTCCTGTTTCTCAATGTGGGTAATTTGCTCTGATGACCAAATGCGGTACGGTGACCATGTTTTTGAAATGTCCCTTCCCAAATCTCTCAGCAGATCATGCATTCTTAAGCAGTTTTCCTCATCTACCTCAACCAAACACTTATCCACAAGTGTTTGCAAACTACACTCCCCACTCCATTGGGACTCATCCCACACTGTGATGGCCGAAATTTTTTCTCTTCCTATGAAGAAACAAGATATGTCTAAAAATATCTCCTTCTCTTCTTCCTCATTTAGTGCATCAAAGCTCACTTTTAGTATGCTTTTAATGTCTTTTGGCAATGATCTGGAGACCTTATCTAATTGAGAAATCCAATAATCCATCGACTTTCCATGCACAAGTCCTCCTAATACCTTAAGGGATAATGGTAATCCCTGGCAAAATTTTAAAAAACTACTAACAAGACATTCAAATCCATCTTTTGGAGAGGGTTCTTGGAAAGCATGCCAGCAAAATAATTCTATGACATAATTGGAATTTAATTTTTTCATCTTGTAAATGGAATTAGAAGGTATTCCCCATGATGTAAGAATGTGTGAATCTCGACTTGTAATCACAATTGTACTACCTTGTTGAAGATTATCTTTTATTGGCAAGAGAGACTCCAATTGATCTAGATGATCTACATCATCCAAGATAATAAATACCTGAACAGATCTCAAATGCTTTGCCAAGATTGCTTTTCCTTCTTCTACATTATCAAATGATATATCTTTTGAGCCACCTAGGTCTTCGAACATTTTTTTTTGCTTTACATACAATTTTTTAGTTGGTACATCTCGAACATTGTAAACAAAACTACACCTATAAAAGGACTGTATTTTCTTATTGTAGTATGCTTTTGCCAATGTCGTTTTCCCACACCCACCCATACCTGTGATCCCCACAATTTTTAGATTTTTGGAAGATTCCAATACACTTCTCTTAAAGTCTTGTAAGGTTTCATCAAGACCCACAACATGTTTGGCCACCACAAATGGAGTCCTTTTAGAGAACTTTTGTACATAATTCACAATAGTCTTCAACATTCCTTCATCACTATGCAAAAACACATTTTTGAAAAAACTCATCAAAATTAGTTTTCTCTAAAGAATTTTTGTAAATCAATATAACTTATTTAACATATCTTTACACAATAGAGAAATATCAATTATTCTTATAAGGCGAAATAATGTGGTTAAAAATAAAAATAATGGCATGTTCTATATACAAGAAAAGTTTTACGCCCTTTAAAAAAATTTGAGAATGACAAGGCAGTGAGTTGGAGGCATTCAATCTTTCATGTGAGACTGCAAAAGTGTGTGAGAAATTGTGATGGAATTCTTGTTGCATTGAGAAGTTTTTTCTTTGTGTAACATTCTTCTTCTATCTTCTTGTATTCTTTTTGTGGCAATAAGCCCTGGCTGTGAGCCTTTTGGACAATGTGTCCTATTTTGGCAGTGAGTCCCTTTGTACCAGTTTTGCTATTACTTTTATTGTGAGCTAATCCTCACCGTGGTTTTTCCCTCATTAGGTTTTCCATGTAAATATGGTGTTCTCATGTGTATGGTCTTGTGATTTCAATTTATGTTATCTACATTTCATGTTTAATCAAACTAACATAATAAGGGTTTAATGAATGTTTATGGATCTAATTATTGTTGAGGGTTTTGAAGGTTTAATTTGCTACAATTGATTCATCCCCCCTCTCAGTTTTCTTGTTCATTTCAACAATCTATACCAGGACAAATCATTGGAGAACAATATTTTTCTATAGACGAAACTCCATTCCTTGAAGATGGGTGATGGTGGCTCTATTTTACCATTATTGTAGAGTTGATATCCACTAATGTTACTATGAATGATGAACATCATAGTATTTATCTATTATATTCTTTATTTATTCTTAGTACAATCCATTTATGACCATTGGTAGCATTGGCATTGATCTAATGCTTGAGGAGGTGGCAAGAACTCCTCTTTCTAAGGAGATACGACAACAAACTTTTGAGTTACCAAAGATGTATTCGCTATCCATGGAAGGTCAAAAGAAAAGAAAAAGGGCAAGAACGAGAACTATAAATGCAAATCTAGAGGTGGAGTCAAGTCCTCTATGAGGTCAAAAGTCAAATGTTAGAATTGTGGAAGATCAACCACATAAAAAGATTTCAATGACAAGAAGGAAAAAAGGATAATGGAGAATTACATGATGATTTAAATTCCAATAATTCTCTTGAGGTAATGTCAATGATGCATTTATTGTAATTTCAACTATGCATGCATGTATGATCAATTGCAGAGCCTCTTTCTACATGAATCCCCCATAAAGACTAGTTTTCTAACTATGAGAGCTATAATGGTGGAGATTTTCACCTCAATACTATTGTTTGTGGGAGAATCAAAATCATATTCTTTCATATGAGAGTCTAAGGTATCACAGGATTTTTATACATCTTAGGTTTGGTATAAAACCTACTACGTGTCAATAAGATGGATCATGTCGGAGTATAGGTAGTCTTCAACAAGAATGGAAGCAAGATGGTTTCAAGAGCTATGATGCTTGCAAAGGTAGTTTATAACTATTTTTTCCTCATGCTAGCACATACATTCAATATAATAGTAAAATGGTGCTTGTAGCATCTATTCTTATAGTAACAATTCACGTAGCATCTAGATGTATAGTTTGGGTTCCTACACATTCTCTCACATTAAAGAGTAAGTCACTTATTGTGATGAGTTTGTTTTTTAAAACCATAATAATTATTAAAAATAAATTATTTTTCTTTAATTTTGCAAGATATCAATTAAAATGTCTTGAAGTTGTCACATTTTTTGAAGTGAGTTTGTTGTATTCTTATTGTTATTTTTTAAGTTTATAGCATAAACTTTCTATGCCTATCATATGTGAGAATAAGATAAGCTTCAATATAATAATTCATTGGATAACATTTGAAAATATTTAGTAGTATTATAACGTTGAAAATTGCATGCCATTCCCTTTTTCCTTATGTTTTCAATCAACTTTTATCAAAATATTTTATATAATGATAGGTTTACAACTAGCATATTCTTTGGTGAATTTGGCTCAAGCTATTATCACCTTCAAATCCTAATAGCATAGTTTATCTCTAAAGATTTGGTCATGATTCTCAAATTTATCATTTACTACCTCAATTCAAATTCATGAGTGCAAAAGGGATCCAAGTGATCTTTGTAGTTATGGACCCAACCCACCAAATTTTAAAATTCAAAATGAACCTCTATCAACTTATTTTACTAATCATTGTGTGTTATTCTAGCACAATTTTATATAGATTTTTGTTCTATATTATATTTAAGAACATTCACTTGTTCATTTTGAAATCACCAGAAAAACCACTTAAAATCAAATTTGGATAATAATATAAATCTTCCCCATTAAATTAAAGAGAAGATAATCCATTCTATACAACAACTATATATCATAACATGTGATAAAATCAGTACTTACTCCTTACTGTCGACAACGTGGCCTTTAAGATATGAAACTTTTTGCAGCGCCGACTTCCAATCCTCAAGCTTTTCTGAATGATATCTGTTCTTGGCTTCAAGCTTGGAAAATTCTTGACCATACCTTCCTTTTATCCAACGGATATCATCGACACCAACCTTGTAGAACACTGGAATGATTGTCTGGCCAGTTTCGAGCATAAGCGACAACTCTTCCAAGCACCAAGTGGATTCTGCATATCTGGGTGAAAGGATAGCAATATGAAGGAAAGAAGTACTAATGGCATTTTGTATTTCAGATGGTATGGAATCGCCAAGATCAAGCTCTGGTTCATCTAAGAAAACTTCAAGTCCCATGAGTTTGAGGGCACGGTAGATTGAGGCGGCCAGCGTTGTCTTGGTGTCAGGTCCACGATGGTTTATGAATACATCGTAGCGCACGCTTTTTGTCCGAGTTGAAGACGATGCAGATACAGACGGCGCCAGAATTTCAGCGAAGGCATTGGTAATCTCATTTCCCCTTGCCATGGTACCCAATCAAACGCAGGGGAAGAGATTAGAAGTAGTAGAAATTTCTCCACAGGGATAGAAAGGATAGAAAACATGGGGCGAAGATAAGTATAAATTTCTCCACAGGGGTAGAAAGGACGGAAGACAGGTGGGCACAGATTTAACTACACAAATTTCTCTACGCGGTTTCCTTTGAAAAATGGGACTCAGAAGCACTTATTTACGCGATTGTCATTTTCAAACATTAAATTCCGGTGAAGACATTAATTTAAAAGAGAAATTCTATTTAAACATTTAAACATCATTAATGAATGTCATCTTTTTCAAAGAACGTATCCCAAAACAATCCGTCATCTGAAAAGTGGGTTTAAAGTGGGGAACATCCCGTGGAAGATGAAAATATAAAGCCAACTCTTCCAGGAAGCGGCCCCCACAAAGCTGAAAAGATAGATTTAAAGGCGAAAACATCCCGACTAAAGATTGCCGTGTACAGCAAGAATGAATTCCAACAATGCAAGCCTGGGTAAGCACAAAGACTTTCTTAGTCAAGCCCTATATTTTGAGCAGAGTAAAAAGTATGTAGGTATAGAAAGATTTTTTTAGTTTTTAGTTCGCAACTGAAGATGTGTTTAGATACTAAAAATCCTAGTCAAGCCCACGTCTGTCATATGAAAGAATAAAAAAAGAAAAAGAACAGATGGTGATGGAATCTTATCCTTAACATAAGAGTTTAGTTAAATTTTCTAATTGTTTGGCATTTTGTTAAGGTTTTTCTAGAATACAAGTAGTCTATAACACTAGTTATATTTTGAACAACACATCATTTAAATATTCTCCGTGAGTGGGTTAGTGGGTTAGTAAGCATTAGGTCTTATGTGGAATCCAATTTGATGCTATTTAGAACCTTATCAAAGGGTTCTTTCTTTTTTGCTTTCTTTATGCCATTTTCAAGCATGGCATGTGGTATGCTCACGCATCTGTAAATTAGTCTTCTAGTCATGGATGCATGATTTCACTATCTCAATGAATAGACGTTTTGTGTGCCAATTTGGCTTAAATTCCCTAGCTTACCTATTCCTTGTTGGAAATTTTAACAACGGGAAAGTCATATGTGTTGACCCTAATAGGTTTATTAGATCATGCATAGAAACATGTCTATGTTGAGATTGACTTGTTCAAATATTTATAATAATTTATGGATGTCATCTTCACCACACATATAGTGTGTTTTATATCTTAATTTGTCCAATACTTATTTCCAATGCTATCCTCTTGAACACATATATAAGGACTTCCCTTTAGTGGCCCCTACAGTCAAATTACATCCTTGGGCCTACTAACGCTCCTTCCTTAAAAACTAAGCTAAAATGGACTACAATTATAAACTGCAACAAACAAGAATTCCAACTTCAACAACTCCTAGACTAAAGCCCAACCCACTTTAGACCACCCAATTGCTAAGGTGCAAACCAAAGAAGTTTCAAACCCTTCTTAGAAAAGGGAAAGGGGTTATCTCACCTAGTGGTGAGCCTTCCTCTTGGCTAAGATTATCTCAAATGTTGTAGTCGACATATGTTCTGTCTTCTCAACCAAAAGCTATTGCTCATTCCCCCTCTCCTAAGTACCTATGATGTTCTCATAGCCCACGTAGGAGGTTGGAGGATAGAGTACATTACAAAAAAATGTCAATTCCAACCATCTAGCTGGGTAGTTTTTCATCAAATGATGTTTTGCAAAGTTTTAATTCTTCTCTCCAAGAGTCAGATAGTGATGAGATGCCTCTTGAATCATATTAATGAATTTTATCTCTTGGAGTGTTTGAGATCTCACTAACCTCCCTAGGAAACATACATTGATGGATGTTCATTAAAAACATTTGGCTCTACATGTTCTTTGTCTACAAGAAGTCAATAGTTAATGGTTTTTAACTTTTTGCTACTTGTGTTATTTGGTCAACCAACTCTATGTCTTGTAGAAATCATGACACTAGTTGTGGAGGAGTTGTCACCTCCCTCTCTCCTAGGTGGCTTTAGTGTTTTGTCGATCACAGTTCTAACCCCACTAACTATGTGTTTCAAATAAAAATAGGGTTTATCAAGATGAATTGATCAAGATGATAAACAACTAAGTTTTTCCTATAAAACATGCAATTATGAGGGAAAAAATGCATAAATAACAATAAAAAATCAATCCTAACTATTATAGCAACAATAAGGGGAGTTTTGGAAGGCTGAAATGATGTGTACCTTAGAGAAAACTACTTGTTTTTAGGTCATAGAGGACTCATTCTCCTTTACTGGTGAATGGGTCCCTATTAGGGTTTCTGAAAATTGAGATTTGGGTTTTTTTCTTCAAGATCTACACTCTAAGCTCCTCGATGTTTAGCTCTTGAAAATTTGAAAGAAATTCTTTAGAGATCTTTTCGTGTTCTTGCAATATGAATGACAACTTTTCAACTTGACAACTTTGACAGTTTTGCTTCAATCTTATTCTCCACTTGATCTTCAACCCATGAACCTGCAAATACACATCAAAAAGGGAGAAAAAATTGTTGATTGTTAGAGGATAGGGGTTTGCCTTGGTCAAACCCCTTTTAGGTAATTAAACCCTATGCTGAAATAATGAAATTAAAGCAAGAAAAATGAAACATGAAATGATGATACCTTGGAAGATGCCTTGTAATGTAAATCTGCAAAATAACATGAAGTGGCCAGGTAGAATGTAGATTTTGATCTTGAATTAGATGTGAAATAATGCTTGCAAATAGATCTTCAAAGCTATGTATCAACAACATTAGCTCAACCACATGCTTGATGCACTATGCCTTTGACATGATGATATAACCTTGAATTGCTGCAATAAACTCTTGATAATCTTCCCTTGAATGCTCTTGAATGCTCTTGAATGCTCTTGTAAACTCTTGTTAACTCTTGTGTAAGTGATGATTGCTTATGAAGTTCTAGGATTGCTTAGATGAAACTATGTGAATTAACCGTATACTGAATCTAATGATTAACCTCAAAATTCAAATAAACCAAGCTGACATCAGATCTAGAATTGAAAATCATTAAAATATTACCACAAATAAATTCAAAAAGGGGTGTCCTAAGTGAGGAGGACCCATTTTCCACCTTGGGTGAATGGGTCCTAGCACAATTTCCTAGGACCATGCTTCGAGGGGATGAAATACCATCAAAAACCCATTTCAAATGTGCCAAGAAAGAGGTGTCCTAGGTTAGGAGGACTCATTCACAAGTACAGGCGAATGGGTCCTAGAACAAATTTCCAGGACATAAATTTTGCCAATGTAATTGTCATGCAATACCATAAATGGGTGTCAGGATAGATCCTTGAAAAATGCAATTAATACGGCCTAGATTTCAATTAAAGGGGCCAATTAACCTCAATTAACCACAATTAAATAAGGAAACCCTAGATAAATGTGAAAGTGTAATACAACATTTTACAACACCCTAAATAAGGCACAAATTATGTCTATTATATTAAAAAGGGCCCTAGACTCAATGCGAATGTGCAAAACACATTACAACATTAAATCAAGGCATAATTAGGTTAATTTTATATTAATTATTCCCAAATACAGGAAAAAGGGATACTTTTTCCATTAATATATTTTTCCCCGACTTGAGTGAGAGTTTTCCCCCATGAAAAACTCATACTGAAGTAGACATTCAAGACACTTAAGTATGCAACAATAACAAAGGTACATAGTCACACCCTATTAAAGGAAAAGAGAAACAAAGAAAAACAAAGGATCAAGCACAACGTTCCAACACAATGTGGAATGGGGTTGTTTGTCTATAACACGCATGCTCACTTTGGGGTAGTGGAACCTTAGTCCATCCACTAGGTGAGTTATCCCAATGAGGTTGAAAATGAGAGAATCATATTAGCCTCCCATACCATGTAGAAATTATCCTCCCAACAACTTTGATAAGGAACCACAATGTAATGCTTTTGTATGCCTTTGAATGTTATGTCTATAAGTTTTTGTTAAAGGGGATTTTTCTTTGTTCATGTAAGGTCTTCTTCTTAGGGAACATCATGCCTAATGTCTCCAAGAGAGGACAAGTCAAAGAGTATCAGATCACCACTTATGGGATCCTCTCATTTTGCATGATGCCACCAAGGGAGATCGTATGCTTAGAAATATCACATGCTTGGAGGACATCAAACCCAATGACACCACCAAGAAAAGGACATGCCACAAGAAAAAAGAAAATCATGCCATGAAATATGCTGAAAGATGTCATCGATGTATGCCCCCACTTTAAAGCGGTTGCTAACACCATTACTACGAGCAATTTCTTTGAAGTAGCCAATGTTTTATCCTAAGAACTGAGAGCTTTCATTGGAAAACCCTATGCCAAGTCATATGTTTCTGAAATAAAGCTACACCATGAATCAAGGAGGGAAGGGTTTCCCCCAAAAATACATAAGGGATCTATGGAGTCAGGGTCAGTAAGTCTTTGCTACATTGTTGATTTAAGAGCTCAAAACTGTCATCATTCCCCAAATACTCATAGAACTGGAAGAATGACACAAAGAGAGCAAAAAAAGGAAAAATCCTTTTGAGTTAACATGGAAGAGACCTAAGTGTCTCAACGCCTTGCGTCATCCCCAAAAGGAAAACAAAAAATAAAGAAAAGATAAAGGAACACTTTTATGACATAGAGAAGAATGTAGGTACATATAGATGAATGTCACAAAAAGAGAGAGATACATCAAATGAAACATCATGAGGGATCACATTATGCACATGCAATCACATAAAGAAATATGAAAAAGAAAAAGACAATTAAGGCACATGCAAGTCAACCTAGAGCAGGTTGTCCGCATCCCAATCTTGATCTGTATAAACGAAAGGCATAAAACTAGCCAAAGCGACAACGACATGTCTCGAGCTAGGGGAAGCACTAAGTTCAACACTCTTTTTCAGATATTTGTCATTTGAGGTCATAGAAGAAGAAAACAATGTGTTCAATTCATTATGCTCTTGTTCATCTATTTGTGTAATATCAATGTCATCATCTTGATTAATCACATTGGGAGGTCAAATGAAAATGTACATGTGTAATCTTCTTGTTTACATTGCGATGAAGGTATAAAATCATCATGCATTGCTTCAGGTAAGTTTAGATTTTGATTTTCTATGTTCGTGTATTCTTTAGTTTGTAACATATGAGCAATAACATGACGTCTATGCCTATGATTTCTAGCACTTCAATTTCATTTCAATCTATTGTCAATTTTTGTTTGTGTAAGAGTGGGTCTGTCAATCATAGGTTCCTTCTCTTCCTTGGGAGGAACAAAATAAACAACAGGAGGTCGTTCAACCACTTTCTATTTAGCTTTTTAAACTTGTTTGATTTTAGGAGGGACAACAAGATTGTTTTGGTTATCATGTGGTCTCTTATAGGAAATGGTAGGAGGTTTTGCTATAGGTTGTTCTTGGATGTTTGGAAGGGCTTTCGATTCAATCATTGTTTCATCAAGGATAGATGGTTCAATTATAGGTTGAGGCATTTTTCATAGGGATAATTCTGCTATGTGCTTTGCCTTGAACTTTTGATATGATTTGAAAAAGAAGTCCTCACAAGGTTTAATAGGTTCCATAGGCTCGGGCCAAAAGAAATCTAATGAAAAGTTCCCTTGGGAAGAGGCAGGATTAAACCCACTATGATGTGCAATAAAGATATCATTTCCAAATAGAAAATTTAAACATTTATGCATAATCAAAGGGGCAACATTCATGGAGTGAAGCCATGGATAGCCTAATTTCACACGAAATTGATCCATTTGTGGGATGATGGTGAATGGGACATTTAATGTTTTCGGTCCAACTTTTAAAGGGAGATTTATCAAGCCAATTGTAGGACAAGAAAAACCATTGTGTCTTGATCCATGCTTTTAGTTTATCATATATGTATCTTGGTAAAGTTCATGCATGCATACTAATTCTTTAGTGACCACATTCTTTCCATAGATGGGATCAATTAATATCCCATTAGTGGGCTTATCATTGATTCGACCAGCTATGTAAAGAAGACCATCAAGTGCATGTTTAAGTATGTCATTTTGTGAGAAAGTAATATCAAGAGGCTTTTTAGTTGAGCCCTTATGTGGTCTAGCTTTGATAAATCCTACCATTTTAATTAGTTGTTCTTCATTGATATCTTTTATGTTTTCATCATCTGTGTTGACATTCATCACATCATTCTTTGTTTCACTGGCTTCAATAAAGTTGACTGTGGCATTGTATGTCATTGTTGGCTTGTTTATTCAAGTACGCATGAAAGAAGCAACTAAGGCTATAGACAATTTTTGTCTCATTTCCAGTCTTAAGCACTTTCCTTAAATTTTGTATAATAGGAACCAAGCTAATGTCTATGCTTTCACTAAGGATATAGTCTTGTAAGTTTTCTAGTTTTTCATCTAATCTTTTTGTCTTCTTGTGAGAGATGGACATCATGCACATTAGTGTAAGTCATGGGAAATGAAGTATGCAAACTATGAGCCATAGAGGGTTGATTATCAACACTATCAGAAAGAGAGCTAGAAAACCCAAGATCCACGATGAGTGAGATATCATGGGATGACATGAGCCTCAAACTATGTCTCATAATAGTATTGCTAATATGACACCAAGTTGTAAAGCTCATAAAAGTTTTACAAACCTAGTGTGCAAATCCTAAATAGAAAGAGGCAATGCAATGACCTAGAATGAAATGCAATTTTTAGATTCTAATCAATGTAATGCAATAGATTGAAAATGGAATGTTGTAAATGTAATTTTTTAATTTTAACAATGCACTAAATGAAGCCAATTAAACTAGATTCAATGAATTTAATGAAACAACAAACTAGGAAACTCAAACAGAAGTGTAACAACAACAAATAGAAGCCTAAAATAGAGATTTCAATTTCCAAAAAATTCAGACCAACACCTAATCAGGGACTCATTCACCTTAGTGGTGAATGGGTCCTAGATGAGGATTTGTGAAATGTTTTTGCTTGATTTTGAAGTGTTTTTAAGTGAGTTTCATATGCCAAAAAATGCAGGTCTTTCCTGATTAGGGACTCATTGGCCCCAAGTGGCGAATGGGTTGTATATTAGGGTTTTTTTAACTATCTTTTGAATGATTTTAAAGCTTTTTCCAATGTCTTTTAGTTTCAAGTCTATAACAGTAACCTTCAGTTTTAGATTTTCTGGAAATGTAAAATGAAATGCAAGTTGTATAAGTGATAAAATGATGAATGCAAAAGCCTAATTTGAAATGAAATTTTATTTTTATTTTCAAATGCAAATTTATGAGATCCAAATGATATGCAAAATGAATGGTTTATTTTTGTACTTTTCAGATTTAAAGAATGCAAAAAATGTAATTCTAACCCTAAATGAGATGCAAGTTTGAATGCAAAGTAGGAAACCCTAGATAAGATATAATTCAATGCAAATGAATCCAATATCTAACCTAGGATTGGAAGAAAGATTCTAAGATCAGAAAATTGCAATTTTCAATAAGTCTAGTTCACCATTATGTTTCAAAGAAAAATAGGGTTTATCAAGATGAATTGATCAAGACGACAAACCACTAATTTTTTCTTATAAAACATGCAATTTTGAGGGCCAAAATGCATAAATAACAATAAAAAATCAATCCTAACTATTATAGCAACAATAAGGGGAGTTTTGGAAGGCTGAAATGATGTGTACCTTAGAGAAAACTACTTGTTTTTAGGTCATAGAGGACTCATTCGCCTTTATTGGTGAATGGGTCCCTATTAGGGTTTCTAAAAATTGAGATTTTGGTTTTTTTCTTCAAGATCTACACTCTCAGCTCCTTGGTGTTTAGCTCCTGAAAACCTGAAAGAAATTCTTTAGAGATCTTTTCGTGTTCTTGCAATATGAATGAAAAATTTTCAACTTGACAACTTTGACAATTTTGCTTCAATCTTATTCTCCACTTGATCTTCAACCCATGAACCTACAAGTACACATCAAAAAGGGAGAAAAAATTGTTGATTGTTAGAGGATAGGGGTTTTCCTCGGTCAAACCCCTTTTAGGTAATTAAACCTTATGATGAAATAATGAAATTAAAGCAAGAAAAATGAAACATGAAATGATGATACCTTGGAAGATGTCTTGTAATGTAAATCTGCAAAATAACATGAAGTGGCCAGGTAGAATGTAGATTTTGATCTTGAATTAGATGTGAAATAATGCTTGCAAATAGATCTTTAATGCTACATCAACACATTAGCTCAACCACATGCTTGATGCACTATGCCTTTGACATGATGATATAACCTTGAATTGTTGTAATAAAATCTTGATGATCTACCCTTAAATGCTATTGAATTCTCTTGCAAATTGTTGTGAACTCATGTGTAAGTGCTCTTGATTGCTTATGAAGTTCTAGGATTGCTAGATGAAACTATGTGAATTAACCTTATATTTATACTAATGTAAGGATTAATCTCAAAATTCAAATAAACCAAGCCAACATCAGATCCAGAATTGAAAATAATTATAATCCCACCACAAATAAATTCAAGAAGGGGTGTACTAAGTGAGGAGGACCCATTCACCACCTTGGACGAATTGGTCCTAACACAATTTCCTAGGACCATGCTTCAGGGGGATGAAATAACATCAAAAACCCATTTCAAATGTGCTAAGAAAGGGGTGCCCTAGGTTAGAAGGACTCGTTCGCAAGTAAAGGCGAATGGGTGCTAGCATAGATTTCTTGGACATTAATTTTTCGAATGTAAATGTCGGGTAAAAGCATAATCCTATGTCACACTTTATAAAGGAATCAACCAACAACAAATTTTTTTTCCGAACTTCGACCACATAAAAGTGGTCTTTATGTTTTGAATTTCAAAATGATGTAAACTAATGAAATGTAGAACTTTTGATGAAGTTTATTACTATAATTTTTTAGATTTTTTTAAAAAAAAATTCATTACTTTTTTATCAATTTAAGAACAGATTTTGGAATGCTGAAAATTTTAGAAAAAAGTGACTTCAAGGGCTGTCAAGAAATAAATTGAAAAAAAATTCATTTCTCCCTATTTTTTTTTCTCCAAATAGGTAACTTCAATATCTTGTGCATGGAAAAATAAAATCAAAATTTGATGTATATTTTTCTTGTAATAATGTTTTAAAGTCAAACTTGTCAAAATTCAACAATTTTCATGGGTTGTCAACTATTGTCTATTTTTTTAATCATTTTCAAAAAAAAAATTATACTCTTTTGAAGAAGAATCTCTCCTCGTGTGCCCCATATATATATATATTTTTAAATTTATATGTTTTACTTTTTTTTCTAATTTCTAATCAACCTCATTTTTAACTTTAACAACCTACTTGCAGTATTTTAAAAATAAAATATATTAAAACTAATCAAAATATTAAAAAAATTACATATCCAGATTCACCATTCCGAGCTCTACAAAAGGGTATTTTTCCTTTTGTAAAAAAATCATTCTAACCAAAGAAATACTTAGTTGAAGTTGAAAGTTTTAGAAAATTTTGAAAAATCTGAGTTGGATGCTAACTAGGATGCCAACTAGACAGTTTCGATCAAAAGAGTTTCTATAGAAAGGGTTTCGGCCAAAACCCTTTCTATAGAAACCCCTCACATAAAATAAGCCAATTTGAAATCCAATTTTAAAGTGGCAAAGGGATTTATTTATTTATTTTTTGTTTTGACCGAAACCTTGTGTGCCACGTATATGCCACATGGTTTCAGTCAAAACCTATTCAAATGAAATATTTCCAGCCAAAAATATTTCGCTCAAAACTATTTATTTGGCCGAAAGTGTGACATAGTTTTGTGCTTTTACCTTGTCATGCAATACCATTAATGGGTGTCGGGGTAGATCCTTGAAAAATGTAATTAATATGTCTTAGATTTGAATTAAAGGGGACAACTAACCTTAATTAACCACAATTAATTAATGAAACCTTAGATAATTATGAAAGTATAATACAACACTTTAGAACACCCTAAATAAGACACAAATTAAGTCAATTTTATTAAAAAGGGCCCTAGAATCAATGTGAATGTGTAAAACACATTACAATATTAAATCAAGGCATAACTACGCTAATTTTATATTAGTTATTCCCCAATGCAGGAAAAAGAGATACTTTTTCTGGGTGATCCCACAATATTGGTTTACAATTTTTTGCCAAACTGGACACTGAAATATTTTTTTCTAACTAAATCTTCACTTTTGGGCACCTATAGCGGCTAAACTGTGAAGAATTTGAAGATGATGCAAACTAGAGTTTCGTGAAAAAATTTATGCAGATTTTAAATATTTTTTTTTCAAAATTTTTGGAATTAGATTGCACTTCTTTTCCCATCTCCCTCGAAAACTAGCTTTTTTCAGAAAATAACATTTAAAAAAATGACGCTCACCGTATAATGCATAAATTTTTTTCCATGAAGGATAAAATTATAATTCTTTTGAATTTAGATTTGTAACTCCGATATCTAGTGTTTCCACTTGGTTAGATAGTATTTTATTGAATATTTTTTCCTTAATCAAGTTTCAAAGTCAAACCAATTACAATTCAGACATAGGTAGACCGTATAATGCGTAATTTTTTTTGTATGTATTGATATTTAATTTTCTTATTTTGTTGGATCAAGGTCTTCAATATCTGGTGCACTCATATTTTTCAATATTTTTTTTGATATTCTTCTATTTTTCCACATGTGTAGAACAAAGAGCTTCATTTTTGGTGAAAAACCTATCCTTAATAAAAGTAAAAAAACAAATAGATAATAAAACAAAAATATATTAAAATTCTAAATTCGTTGGATAGCTCATTCCAAGGAATCCCTGATTCTAGTTGGGTTTGTGAAGTCTCCATTTTCATCCCCAAATCGAGTTTTGAAGTGTAAAATTTTGGACATTTTTGGTGCCTGGGGGGAGAAGGGGGGAAAAGGGTGGTTCAAGCAAACTAGTGTTTGCGTGAACCTAAAAACTATGAGATTGGACAAAACTATGGTTTCAAATTGTTCTTGTAATGGATCTGAATTAATTCTTAGAAATGGCTTCCTCAGTTCATCCTAAAGTGTCAATCCAGGAACGTAGGATTTTGAACCATGTTGTGGTAGTATGCCGAAGGGCTACAATCAATAAACTAAGGGTTGATGGATGAAAACTAAGAATTGACAACACAACTTTCAATCTAAAATTCAAAAGCACACTTCGAAAATAAACGAAATTCTCTCTTAAATTATTTCCTACCTACTTCAACCAATCCATCTATTTTTTATTAAACTTGAATAACAAAAACTCAATATATTATGATATACAAACATTAATAACAACCATCACAATAGTAAAAGAAAGAATTTAGTTGCCAAAGGTGTATAGAAAGAGTGCATGCGACATGAGGTTTAATTGCAACAAGAGGTTGGAGTGTGACAAAAAGATGAAATGCGATAGGAGGATGGAACACAACAATGGAGAGACCAGAAGTGAATAGAATGTGATAGGAAACTTTATAGAATGAAACAAAACATAGTCTGAAATGAGAGACACGATGATTAACCTGCAACTGAAACACACTCCTTACTCCTCAAACCACAATTATACTCCACAAAGAATTCATTGTAATTCTGTTAATACCACATCAATCACACAGGCTGTATTGTTAAGGAAGTTTAATTTTGAACAAAAAATAACTGATTCATAGTGCACCTAACAAATACGCATTCAACAAAAATGAAATTGCACGAGATATGAAAGATCTAAACTAATAAGCCATAAAACAATCTTACCAAGCTTCCCGAGAGGGGGCCCTTCCTCTAGTCCACAAGGTGAGCACAACAAAATGTTTACGCTATCTCAAACCACGATCAATGCATCCAATAATTGACATAGTAATATCATCAACTAAAAGTTTTATGGAGATTCTATATATTCATTTTAACTCAAAATAGATGTATATGTAAGCGTAAATGTTCATCGGTCACCACCAAGTAAAACGATAAAAGAGAAATATTTTGTTATGGCCGATGGCCAACAAACTAGAAGATTATAGTTTTTGGGTTGGCCGTAGGCCACAAACCCAAGATAGTTTAAAACAACTAGTCTAAAATAGGAATAAAAAAAAATGTAGGCAGACTTCTTTCACACATAGTCCTCATTTCCCATCTTATGCTATTCAAGATTTGTCGTTCACAGAGTTGGTTCCCTTTTCCACATTTAGTTCTTGTAGCAAACCATCCAAAATACATAATTACCTCAACAATTTTAGTATTTTGAAAGTATTCCTTCCTTTTTGAAAACATATCAAATGTTCTCTATTTCCCTAACAATTAATGGCAAGAAGAACTTAGGAGAAAGTTAAAATGGGAATGAAATAAGGGAAAAAGAATATAAAATTTGAACACATTTGACACCCATCAATATGTTCGATTGAATATGGGTTCGGTCAAACCCTAGTTCGCTCGAACCATTTCAAAATAATATAAAAAAGAGGTTGGTGGGCTGGTTCAAGCAGACTCTTAACCAACATCCGCTCAAACCCCCTGCCATGAATCCATTTTATTTTAATTTTTTTGCCATGATTCAAATAGTTTTATTTTATAATATTTAATATTAATTATATACTTTTTAATCTCTATAATATAAAAAATATATCTATATAATAGTTATTAATAATATATAAATCATATATATTATTAATAGTTATAAATAATATACTAAATACTTATATATTATAAATAATTACAATAAATATTATAATATCAATTATACTTTTGCATTAAATACATTAAAAAATATATTGTGTAAATAAATATAAAATTATAAATAAACAAAATTTAAAATAATAATAATAATATATTATAATTTATAGAAAAGAAAATATTTAGTTTAAATATAAAATGCTTAGTTTAAACATAATATTTTTCAAATATTATTTCCCTCATCAATAATGAGTTAAAGCTTGTTCGCCGTATAATTAAAATATGCAATTGATTGAGAAAGGTCATCAACAAACAAGACTTTGACATAGGAATTGTAAATATCATTTTAGAGTTTTCTAATAACCAATTAATGAATGACGTATTGTGAATGATGGGGATGAGAAAAATCCAGCAGGTAAAATATTAGGATATGGAGAGACAAAGAGATAGACTAACAAAGAGAATTAGAGATAGGTAAATAGAGATGGTGAGACGGAGAGAGAAATAGGGGAAACTAGAGAAAGGGAGAAAGAAGTAGGGGGAGATAGAGATATATGGGAAGATAAAGAGAGATTGAGAGATATATGGGAAGAGAAAGGGGGAGAGAGGTAGAGAGGTAGAGATAGAGAGATAGATAGGGGGATAGGGAGGGAGTGATGGAGGGAGAGATGGGGAGAGATAGAGAGAGGGGGAGAGAGAGAGGGAGAAAGGGCTAAGGGTGTAGAGGGGAGAGAGATGGGAGGAGGAGGAGAGAGAGAGACCCAAGAGAGGAGAGGGGGGGGAGGAGACCTGAGAGAGAGAGGGAGGGGAGTGGGGAGAGGGTATTAAAGCTTGGGTATAGAGTGCAGAGGGTTTGTCAGGCCTAGGTCAGGCAGAGGGGCATAGGTTTGAAAGGAGTAAGGTGAGGTAGAGGACAAAGGGTCTTTTAGGTTTTAATGTATTCTATTAGTACATAAACAAATAATATATGACCAAATAAAATTACTTAAAAATTTGTATTATAAATGATTGAAATTTTAGCCTGACTATTAGTGGTTTATTTGTATTATTTATAACACTATCTAAATCTCTAAGGACCAAACAATTTTAGTCATTTAGTTTAGCCACATCTTTAGCCACACTCACACATTGATTTGGTTTCATTGATTTAAGCATTTGACGAATATATTTTGAATACAATTTTAGTCACGTGACTATTTTAGTGGACACAGTAGTCATTTATATAACACTACCTCAAATTCTATGAATTAAACTATTTGTCATTGATGAATGCAGGATTTAATTAATCATATATTTAGTCATTAATTAGCTTTTATATTTAATCATTGATTGTCTAACTAGTCATTTATTTAGTCATATTTAATTATTAATTTAGTCATTACTTTAGTCATATATTTAGTCATTACAAATCAAATCTAACTTAATTAATCCTCACAAATTTATACATATAAACTTCAAGTATCATAGATATTCAAATGTTAAAAAACACCATGAAATGAAGACTAAAATGCTTGAACAAATATGATTGATCAGACACGAACACAAATAGATTACAAATCAAGAGGAGCACAATTATAGTATTTATGAGGGAGAAAACCACTTAAAAATTTCTGACCATTAAGTTTTCCCATTGGAAAATCAAAATCTCATTATTACATCTAATGTTCCCAAGTTGGATAATTCTGTATAACTTATAGATACTATATAAATAGAATAATTCATTTTCATACTTATACTCATTTTCCTTCCTTAACTGCAAATTCTTTTGAAGGGTGGCCTCCCATAGGGCTCTCACTCATTTAATCAACTCTTGGGTACATACACACAACTTTCCACTGCTATTGGTTTCGACTCCTCCAAAATCTTCCTCGCTAGTATTCACCTTTCACTTCTCCAATTTGGAGTTGCGGCCTAAAAATAAGGTTTCAAAATTTGCACATCAAAAACTTAGAAAAGTCAAATAATATAGAGGATAAAATTCAAACATTTTCTAGTTTTCCTTTTCCAACTATGGCACCCTAAACTTAGGTGCTAGATATAGTGAATGTATTAGAATTAGATATAACATCTATCAAAAGCATATTTGGAAGCATATTTTTATCAGATATTGTAGTTGCAAGTTCCACTAATTATAATAAAGATAAATAGTTTTACCTTTCTGCATCAACTAATGCAATTCTGATAACTTTTAGAGGATCGACAATGCTAGCCTTTATTATATCAACATACCCACTTGCAAGTTGCAACACAACATTAAACTTATTAATTAGACTCATCATCTAAGGAAACAAACCAAGCTTGAAACAACCAAAGTAAGCATGAGAGTTTGTGACATCATCCATTCCAAATTCTTTTCCTTAAGAACAAGTATATTTCCCATCCATACTAAACAAATAAAAAGTCCAACGTTTGCACATATTGAGTACATAACCATATAAGCATGCACCTTACAACCTTCTCTACTTAGGGCTAGAGAAAAAAACATCATTCATTCCAAATTCTTCTCCAAAAGAGCAAGTACATAGCCCATTCATAATAAACAGATAAAAAAACAACATTTCACATATTAAGTACATGATCATATAAACATTCACCTTACAACCTGCTCTACCTAGTGCTAGAGAGATAGCTTTGCCAATTCCTCTAGAAGATCCAGTCACAACAGCTACATGAGCTTCAACCACCTTAGGAGTCTCAACGGTTGCTTGTTCAACTAAAGCAACTTGAACTTTAACCCCTGCGTGCCAATGCATATAGACAGTTCCAAAAGTTTAGTTCCTACAGAAGCTTTTGAATAAACAATAACAACGTTTCTTCCTTTAGTTTCTAACTGCTTGATTTAGAGGGTGCTTTGCAATATGAATCTATGAACTATGAAGATACACAAATAATCTTTTTTTAAAGAAATAGTGAAACTACTTGCCAACCATAATAAAAGCATAAAAATAGCTTTGAATGTATACAAAACAACTTAGGATATCATTACACTTCCTAATCCCTGTTTGTTCGAAAAAATACAACAAAGTGCAGATTGCAAATTTCAAAAACATAATCAAGTTCAAACCATGCAAAGTAGATTCTGCACTCAAAAAATTAGTTGATAACTCATATCAAAACTGTTGGTTCTAAATACAAGAATCTGCAAACAAATCGTACAAAAAAGCTGACATAAAATATACAATATTGAACTCTCAAACCCGCAACTATCTTAAAATTAAATCTGAAAAGAAAAACAATGCACTAGCTCAAAAATGGAATCAACTAATCACTCACATCACTGCCTTTCTAAACGAAGAAGGTCGGAAAAAAACTGAAAAAGCAAAGTCTAAACTTAGATATCTAAATTTGAAACAACATGCACACAAACTGAGGCTTCTAAATAAGAAATAGAAGAGCTATTTTTAGACAATTTATAATAGTAGCTAGGTGATAAGTTTAGAAAAGAAGATTTATTTTTATTGATAGGATAGACATGAAGGGATCCAAACTATATGTGGAATTCTTATAAATAAGCTCTTTGCAAATTGTAAAACCTTGTGTGAATTTTATTACACTAAGTGCAATTTCATTGTCCAATCTTTCATTCTCTATCTTGTGTAAAAAATTCTGCAAGATAAAGTTGTGAATTTGAACTTTTATGCTAAGTTTGTTGCTTATATGAATGACATAAAATAATTAGTTGTAAAGCATTGTTGCTTTACAACCTTCTTAATAAAAGAAAATTTCAAAACACATGCAATGTTATGTTCATCTAATGCATGAAAATGCCTTACTCGGTAGAATCTTCACATACAAACAGGCTGGGTGATCCCACAATAGTGGTTTACAATTTTTGGCCAAATTGGACACTGATTTTTTTTTTTAACTAAATCTTCACATTCGGGCACCTATAGCGGTTAAACCGTGAGGAATTTGAAGATGATGCAAACTAGAGTCCTATTCATTTTGGT